>BGPR01027608.1:0-14670 GCA_013235015.1 Araneus ventricosus
ATCGTCATAAAAAACAACAGACAAATAATAGTGAATATCAGTGGCGAGTGGGACAAAAAAAAACAAAATGAGCAAATTTAAAATGCAAATTCATAGTCAAATTAATCGAGAGACGGATCTCAAGTATTGGCTCATACCAAGTACTTACAAGAAACATGCACTGGTCATATATGTATATCAAAATTAATCACACTATTGGCCATTTCAGAGGAATTGTGCTTGTAAAAAACTATAATTTCATCATTTCTTGTTGGATCATAAAGGACAATAGAAAAAAGTGTCTAACCTAAAAAGAAAAGTAAAGTAATTTTTTTTAATGCTGACACACAATATTAGGTTCAATAGGATATTAAATTAATTTTGCCGCAATTAATAATGTGTCAGTTTATTTGAATAAAACAAATCATTCAAATAAGGAAAACAAATTACTGGTGCAAAATTGTTAATCATTCTACAACAAAGTAAATATCTCAAATTCAATATGTCGTTTCCCAGTCAGTCCACCTACAAATTACAAACTTTCAAAAGAATCTGCGAATATCATTTTCCAATAATTTGGGTGTATTTACTTACTAAGGTTATTAACTATAAAAACTAAAATAAAAAAAAAAATGAATTTCTTTTCAATTTAATTGGTTATACACATTTTAAAGGTTTAGAAAGATTTAATATTCATTAATTTCAAAAAATAAAAGTGAATATACAGCCTTCACATCTCTTCATATCATATATAAACCTGTATTAGAGAATGCTAAGAAACATTTTATGCTTGAACATAGAGTTAAAGTTTTTTTTGTAAAATCTTCGAGCTGATATTTCTTCAGTCGATAACATCTTTTCTGTCTTTGAGCTTTGCTGTTGATTAACCTTTTGGCTTCAGATCTTCAGGCTGAAGTGTTGTCTCCTTTTTTCTTTTAAACAAGTAGTTTATGCTAGCTGTTCTCTTACTGGCTCGATTTCATTATTCGAGATACGTGTTGCGTGCGTAGATATTAGCGAATCATTTTTTTTAGAAGTTTCTACATTTGAGAGACCACCCACTGGCCTGATGTAGTCAAACACTCCTTCTGAATATAGATTTTAACTTCATGTTTTCTCCACAAAAATCACTGTTATTGAAAAACCTTTTTCAACCAGAAGCATTGCCATGGATAATCATACACAGTAAATTTAAAATGCAATCATTGCAGACCCTGTCGCACTAGTTAACAAGTTGAACAAAAATATCATACCATATTTGGTTTATATTAAGTATGGAAAAGACTGTATAATATTGAGGAGAACATGAGCAACAATTAAGTGTGCTCTTTTAGCCCTTATCAGCTACTATTCTTCAACCCCATTTTTTTTTTTTCTGGTCAAAATTAGGGTACGAAACTAAACGCTCAGAAATTTTTTTTTTCTTTTCACGTAATTGACGGATCAAAGTGTAGGCGCGCTTTGTAATGTTTTATTTGTAATTTTGCCTGTTTCAGTTCCACATCACTCAGGCATTGCTGATCGTTTTAAAAGTTTATATGTTTAGAAGGAAGAGATATTTTTTTTAAAGATTGATAAGAAGCTATGAAGGAACATTTTCATTTACCGATCCTTTTCGATGTGGCTTTAAAGGCTGAACATATTTGGTTACTAGTTTTAAAGAATGAATATTTATTTTACTAGCGAAGCAGCAGTCTGTGAATTGCATAAAAATGTAAATTACAACAAAAAACTGTGCAGAAATAAATACTACAAAAGTACGGCACAGCCTTTGCCAAGAATAAATCAGTGGGGGGAACATTCCCTTCATTTTAACAAATGCAATCTAAAACGTCATTCTTTTCCGAAATGTAAAAGAAGATCTTTTTCAGATCTCCCAGATTTCTCCTTGATACAAGAAAGAGATGCCCAAGTCCATTTGTTACCAGTGCAGAGATTTAATATTTAAGTCAATCATATGATGCTATTTTTCATCAGCACCTTTTTCTACAACTTTTTCATCAAGCCCCAACAAAACAGATAGGTCACTAAACAGAAAAGGAATTAACGGACTTCCGTTTGGTATTCTCGCAAAAACCCTTTCCAAATCGTATGCAACTGATCTTAAAAGGTGTTCAGCAGAGTAATTTATCCCTTGTAGCTTTTTTACATGAGAACTATTGCTCTGCAAAGAGTTTTTTTTTTAACTGCATCAATATAGTTTCCAGCCGCTGGGGAAGTATATTCAAAGCTCTGTTAATAATACATCAGAATTTTCTGTTTACCATGAATGGCATCTAAACTTGTGGAAGAGTGGAACCTGAATAAAACTGTAAAGAGCTCTTTCTAGTGAGACTTATTAAATAAGTTAATACAGAGCCTGTGGAACTTTATTATTTTCCATATTGAGTTACAACAGTTCTCGCTAAATGCTACACTGATAGCGTAATCCGCAAGATCCTATATTCAAGATACTTTCTGTCAGTGGTTGTTCTTTAATTTATAAAGCCAGATTCTTTATGTTCACGCTATCCATCCATAATAGAAAGCTGAACCAGTCTTTAAATCTAAAGGCTTAGTAGCTTCGGTGACGCTTCTAACAGATCAGGAGCACGAGCCTTATTCCAGAAAAGCAGATGTTAACAACAAGTTTTTTACTATTTTCAGATTTTCACCCAAAAATCTAACATTTATGTCCATCTTCGTTGCTTCTTGTGAAACTTTATGGATGGATTCATCAAAACCCACTGCCAAAATGCCCTGAAAGAAGAATTTCATCTATAAATTTGTTTCAGAAATGGTAAATACCATTAGGCTCATCATAGGCCATCTTATCCTCGCCCTAATTGCACCCAGTTCGGGAAAGAGATTGCACATCAGAAGATTTGTGCATATAAACCAAGCTTGTAAACACCATTTATTTCTAAGCTTTTGTTACAGTTTCTTTTAACAGGAAATATCTATTGCCGCCATATAATTTAACCTCACGAGATTCAAAATCATAGATGAAAAGGATGCAGTATTGACATCCAAGGATTAGTTTTGACGGTTGAATCAGTTGTACTTGAACTGCCTGACTTTCTGTTGCTGGTACAAGAAAACAAACCAACACTTTGACATGATGCAGCACTGTTTTGTTTTTGAAGTTTTTTGCTTTTTTCCACTTTTGGATGGCTGGTAAATGCCTAAATCTATGAGACACAAATGTGTACTGAATAATTGACACAGAAAAGCACGGCTTTCTATCTCCAGGCACTAAATGATCCCCATTTAAACTTGTTTTTCCACTCATTATATCTTGGAGAGAGAAGAACATTGAAGTTAGACATCACTGCTGTTTGTATTCAAAGAAAACACATCGATAAACGGTGCAAAAAAGTAAATCAAAACTATATAGACTAAAACTATAACGTTTATTATTGCTATTATCAAAACACCGCTTGGCATGAATCCGCTCTGTTTGCATATACAGTGCTGCTTAACAACCTACATGTTTGGCAACTCCGATTTCCGATAAATACCGAAAAGTCCGATAGTTGAGTGTGACGGAAAATGGAGTAGATTGTAGAGCCTTTTTTTTTAAAAGATTTTTTTCTGCCAAATAATTTGTTTGTCATTTTGAAATGTGCATTAACAGTTAATTTTAAGAGAATACTCTGTATTCATAAATATTGTATTTACAAAAAACATATGAAGATTTTAAATAACATTGATGAGGATAAAAAATTTTAAAAAAGAGTATGTGATCTGTAAAATGAATTTTTACCTATAAATATATAGATTGCAAAAATATAAAAAATAACCGACGAAACTGAAAAATTTCTACCGCAAGCATAATAAAAAAACTCTTCCTTTAAGTGATCATAAACAACTGCAGATTGAATATCAAAACTCATCTTTTAGAAGATTGTGTAAGGGTTATTGCGCAATACGCCCCAATTTTCCTGTACCAAAGATATTGCTGAATCGAATCAAGATCTGCCGGTATTTGAGTAGTAAAATAAATAAAGGAAAAGAAAGAGACTACAATCTGGGAGGCAGCCCCCTGCTGAGTTTTTTTTTGTCTGAGGCCTGTCCCTTTGCTTTTCTTTTTTTGTCGATTTCGTTTTGATGTCTGCCAGCGAAAAGTGAGAACCTTTTATTTTATCTTTTTTTTTTGTCTTCTACTTTTGCTTTTAAACTTCCTCCCCTGTAAAACAAGTCTGTGTAAACCAGCACACTGGCTATTGTTTTTTCCCTTCTCTACACCCCTCTGTGAGGAAACGAACGTTGCATCTAAAAAAATAAATTGTCCGCGTGAATGAACGGCACACGAGTACTTAATTTTAGGAAAACCTGCTTCTAATTTTTTCCGTTATGTTGAGCTTCCCAGATACTTGAATGTCAGATAATCGAGAGTTTATCAATCAAAATTAATCTGAAATCATCAAACAGATGTAATGATATATATGTTTTGAATTCTTTCAGTCATGTGAACACAATTTTAATTTGTTAGGTTAACCCTTCTAGTTTTTCTTGAATTCGATCCAAAAAAGCATTTTTTTTTATTGCTGAAAATCAATATATTTTATCCGAATTGAAAAAAACGGCAAAATTTTTTTGCATTTTTTGCTTTTGAGCTCTGGTGTTCAACATGTACACAAATATTTGGTGACTCACTGATCTCCTGTTTTCCCAGCACACCCAAGTTTTAAATTCTTAGTAAAATATTTTCCAATACACTATAAGTCTCAAAGTCTATTGATTTCAGGCAATTAAGATAAAATATCTGTAAAAGAATAATTAAAAAATGCGCAAAAAGAAGTTTTGGAAAATGGTTTTACTAACAACCTTACTATGAAAACAGCTTTACAACTGGTTCTATTAGTCAGAACATAGAAACCACATTGAACACTTATTGCAGATTACTTTATTGCTTATTTGTCAAAAAAAAAAAAGTGTGTTAATAAATAGCAAAAATACCTTAAGTAGTTTTTCAATATAAGTTCTAACAGATATCATGCTGACTGTACATTACAGTAAATAAATTATTATTTACCATTCAAGGTGGGAAATCTTATTTCCATCTAGTAGCAATATTCAGAGAAAAAAATCGCTTAATATAAGAGCCGTTTAAGAAGAGACGAATTCACTTTCAACCATATTATTTTTCTCTTCCTCTCATGACAAACGTCACCGACCGAGAAGGGATTAAAAAAAAGAAAATGAAATTAAAAGCAAAAATAAAACTTATTTCTTTAAAGATATGGCTTATTAATAAACCCTGTTTTCAAATAGTCCATTCTACTAAGAAATTTAAGCAGATGTAAATGGATATAAGTTTGTGAATTCCAAATCCTACAAAAGACAATCGAATTATTTTCGAAACAAAAAAAATATTTAAAAATACAAATAATTACCTCTCACCTAGGTTTTAATGAAGCTTGATGATAATGAATAACGATCTATTTTTCTTGAAAATTAATCCAGGGCAAAGAATCCACATGTGGCCAGATCACAACACAGAACGTTTGTGCAGATCACACAGTTTGCGAAATAAGTGAATAGCTGTTCACTTCATCTCTTTTCTAAATGCGCTTGAATGCTTCTTTTTGGAAAAAAAACAAAGAAAATGGAAAAGAATAATAAAAAAAAAACATCCCCTATCCCAATCAGTAGCCACGCCCATTCTTTCAAATAGGCAGCCAATCAAAATACGGGGATAAGCATAACATTCAAAATAAAGGAAAGGGAAAAACTGAAGGGGAAAATACACTGGCGTCTGCTTCAATTCTCCATAATTTCCCCGAAACAGAAACTGGTTTCCTTGGAACAGATTCACCAAGTTTGAGGCCAATTTAATTTTCCCTGATTTTACAAATTTTTTTCAGAATTTCCTGAGATTTCCAGAATAGGAATATTCCCTGACTTCCCGGTGCTGTCGCCACCCTGAAATATGACTGATAGGACCGAGGGACTGTCTGAAAAGTTAGAATTAGTCAGAAATATAGTTATTGACTCAAACAACATAAATTATAATTCTTCCCCTCATTTAACACATTTTTCCAATTGGAACTATATGCCTATCTCTAATGGTTTAGAAATTAACTATTGGGCCACTATAAGAGTAGACACCCTGTATATAAAAACTTTTAAACAAGAGGTGGTTTTAGGATCTCAGGGCCATGCTTAGAGGAGATAAGCGGGAAATTTTCCAGAAGTCATGTCATGAGAACCATTGCAATATGTATTATTTCTAAAAGGAATCTGTATAAAATATCTGATGCATTTTTTCAATTACGATAATGCATGATTTAAGAATAATTATTTGATTTCGTAACACAGAAAAAAGATGCATCTTTGCTAGAAATGTTTTGTTTTAAATAAGTTCAAATATTTCTTTTTAAATGAATAGTGCAAAAATTCTTAAGGGAAATGAAAGACTTTTTACCTCAAGTTACCAGAAAATCAATATATCTACTTTCTATTTCAAATTTGATTAATTATGCTAAACATTTTTAAGATCTAAATATAACTGTTTTTCACCAACAACAACAACAAAAAAAAAATGTTAGCTGCTATAAGTAAAAACAGCAAACCATTCATTCACTGTCCTCCAATTTAATTATTCACACAATCAAATAGAGCAAACCACAAACTTATAAAAAGAAAATTTTATTTACATAGATTTTAGAAAATTATATACATTAAAACAAGAATATGTTTACAATTTTTCTTTTGAATTTAAATCACAGACATGACAAGCAAACAGCTGTTTCTTCATGTGTATCATACCAAAAAAAAAAAAAAAAAAAAAAAAAACACTAAGAAATTATGAGGGAGCAAATTATTTCTTCTTAATTAACCTCATGGTTAACACTGTGTAAACCGTCTACTCATTGATGTCTACTTAATTTAGTTTTTTTTACAACACAAATTACTTTTTAATTCTAGAAGAAAGAAAGAATCATGATATACTTACTGCAGAACAGAGCACAAATGACAATATTCCATACTGCACAAAGAACAAACCCGACAGCAATTTGAACACATGGCTTTGTCGCAAAACGCACAGACTGCTCTTCTCTGAGATAAGCAACAAGGGTTTGTGCCAGTACTTGCTTCTGAAACAGAAAATGAAATTTAGACAAAGATAGAGAATAGCACAAAACAAAATTTTATTTCATAAATATATGTTATCATATTTTAGTTCCAGTAATACTCAACAAACTGCTATGAAAAGCAGCCCCACCGCACCAACAATTTCTCTCTCTTTAATGAACTCTAAGAATGACATAAAAAAGTAAAAAATCTTCAATAAGCAGAAGTTAACTTACACTTCCGAGAAAAGTTGTTTCATAAAGGAATCATTTCTTATATTAGCATAATAAACCGAAATCAAGTTTAAGAACCTGCATTTTTTTTCTTCCTTTTTCCAAGAATATTTTCACAACTGTAGAATGAAGACATTTTGTTTCACATTTTTGCAGCACTTTTTTTTTTTATTTATTCTAATGATTTAAATCTATTTTAAATGCTGAACAATAAATAAAAAGTAAATGGCTTTTTAAAATGTTCATGAAAATATTCAGTTTCACAATTCACTGATATCTGTTACTGAAGACGGGGGAAGGAATCACACTTTGCTGACAAGACTCTTCCCACTTCTCCACACATTTTCTAAACAATTTAAATTCTATTTTATATAAGTGCAGATGTAATATTAGATGCAGAAATATAACACACTTTTTATTTATATTCAAAATATATGTAAATTTTCATGATCCAATTGACACAAAATAATTCCAATATAAAGTTATGAAAATGGAGAAACATCTGTAATACAAACCTAATGTTTAGGACCATTATTTAGGACTGTGTAAGAAACTATAAAATACAATTAACAATGCTCATTTGCTTCAAACTTTAGCACACTCCTTTAGTGTGTGTGTGCTGTAATTATCTTTTTGTTTATGTACTGATTTCAGCCTAATATTTCATAAAATGATATTCAAATATTTTATAAATAAAATGACATTAACAAATAGGAAGACAGCAGCTACAAAACTTTTTGAGTTAGAGTAAAAGTAACCACAAGTTTGGTCATTTACCACACAATGTGTGACTTTAGGATGATACATAAACGACATTTAATTTAAATGAATTCATTCTATTTAACCATTTATTAGCATCAGGTGTCTTTTTCTTCTATTGATTCAATATACAGAATAATTCTACAAGAATCTTCCAGAAATACTTTATCTGTAGATTTTAATATGACAAATAATTTAGACATGCAACTACATATATACAATTAAATGAATAAACACTGTAATAAAAGATATGCTATCACATATAAAATTCAATCAAACATTTATTTGAAATCTAGTTCAAGAACTGCCTTCAATGAGTTAAATAAGCCATCTACTTTCTTCCATTTTCATTTATTATTTACATTAGCCTGAAATCAATATAAAAATAAATTTACAAAATTGCACTTATTTACTTTTATTGACATCTTCTGTGAAACTCAACAAATTTTTCAGACATGACTATTTTTTAATGATAGTTTAAATATTAAATTTATGAGAGCCACAAACTTTTTAGCTAAGCAGGTTCCATGTAAATTTTGTTACATCTTACCATGTCTATAAACAATACATGATGTTTCAATGAAAGGAGAAAAATACTCCCGATAAGGAAACAAGTTCGTACAAAAAACTCACAAAAATTTAATATAAGAAAGGAAAAAAAAAAAAAAAAAAAACAAAATTAAAAATTATTAAATTGACACAATGATATTTTTTAAATACTTTTTCTTGCTGGAAGCACAGGTTGTTCAAAAACAGAATTCTTTAAATTTTCAGATGTCCTTCCATTAATCCCAGCACACTGATTGGCAGATCCATTGAACAAGAGAGAATGAGTTTTCTCTGAAAAAGTCAATTTTCATCATAAGGAGCAGCATCAGCATACGAATCCATTTCATATTTCTGTATTAATGAAGAAATTATTACAAACATCTTGCTGCACCAATATACTCTGCAGGAAAAACATATAGGAGAGGTTGCTGAATTTAAGCCTTGATTGGACTAGTATCAGAACTTCAATTCGATTAAATATTTGGGCCATAAAATAAGCAAATTATGTTGTAACAATGTTAACGTGGTGCATGAAATCACTTTAAGAGAAAGAACTGCATGGTTACAGTTGGAGAACAAGTGTTTAGATTTAGATAACATCAATTAAATATTTTATCAAAAGACTAATAGCCCTTACGATGTTTCGAAGTAAAAAGCATAATATATTATCATAGACTCATATAGTAAACTTGTTGGCTGCAATTTACTTAATAATTTTATTAAAATAGTTTAAAGATAAGGCAAAGGATTTTTTCCCTTTTTTGTCATCTAAAAGTTGCTTAGATTGGACTGATTAAATCAATGGGACTGTTATCTTGAATTAGAGGAATAGCTCAAAAAGCAGTTATAATCACTAATAGTCCTCATAAATTGAAAGTAGAAAAACCCAAAGCAAACAATAATAGGAAATGGAAGACATCAAATGTTGGTTCAAGAAGAAAACTAAGGTTACATAATTCTGTATCATATGTGAGGGAACAAAGGAAGAACTGAAACAGTGCACAAAATGTCATACTCGGGTTCATACATTGCACGCTCGTGTGAATTTGAGAACAAAAAATAAATTTGTGCTTCAAGAAATTGGTTGTCTAATGTGGGCAAACTGTTTCCTTAATTGGACCAATGACATAATTTTTTTAAGCCATTTTTTTCCCTTCTTTCTTTAAAGTGTATTTCTTAAGTTCATTAAATTGAGCTACAAAAAATCTATTTGTTTTTCATCAAAATCACTTTTCTACCACTATTCATTTCCCTATGTTCATTAAAAAATATCCAGGTAGTTTAAATTCAGCAACTTCCCTTCTGCAAAGGAACTAGGAAAAAAAAAAAAATATATCATTGAATAAATTGTGGGCCCCATTTTAGAAAGAGAAATTGTAGTAATTTTATAACATTGGCAATTTTGATGCAAAATGTATTACCTTAAATATGAAGGAAAAGAAGCTTTATTTGTAAAATGGAGATATTTTTAAAAGACTAAAAGATTTTAAATCTGAGTAAGTAGTAATTCTCGGAAGAGTAAATGAATTGCACAATGCCTACATATTCTCCAGTTGCCTTATGTTAATTGCAAGCTTTGCGAATTTGCAGAATTTTCATCGCAAGCGCAAGTTTAATCCTGCTGACTGCAAACAATGCTTCTGCTTCTTTTTGACATGCTACTTTTGGTAGAGCTTGCATATTTAAAGAACCTCCGTCATCACTGCCATGCATATTTCCTTATAAAGAAAGATGTTTAACATGTAAAAACAGTACTATTATGAAATAAAAGATCAGGGTCAAAGGCTGAAGGGGTCAGATGAATTTGGTGGAAGAAGACTGTTTCTCCTTGGACGACACCTGTGATAATCTTGACTTTAATTACATGTTTGTACAGAGTTTAAGACTGGCGTCACTGCACAGTTTCGGAAAGTATACATTATGTAACAGCATAATTGAAGTGCCAGCCATGAGGTGGAATTACTGGTAAGTCAAGATTGTGCAAGATACAGCATCTCTGACCTCCACTACCGAGTCCATAGATTCATATTTTATGATATCAGTTGACAGCTTTTTCAACAGAAAGTTGTGGATGGTGTTGGCTAAGTCATTTGTCAGACGATTTGTGGAGCAGGGACAGTTGGAGGGAAACAGCTCTTTGCTTTAGCTATAAAATGCAGAGCACTCCAGCCTGATGAATGTTGAGGTATATTCTGTCAGTCAAGCTGATCATATCTTTAACACTGCAAAGGTTATTCAGATTATTTATCTCCCATCTTCTTCCAATATTTTTTCATCACCAATTTCAAATACTAAGTTGGGAAAACACTTCTTATCTCAAATCATGTTGAAGGTGGACACACACATCAACTTTTAAGGCGGGATTTCGAAATTAGACCATAAAATAGATAAATTGTTGTCCCACATGGCACAACAGACAAGGTCTGTTTCAAGTCGTCAGCCAAAAGTACTGCAACTCCCCTCATAAGTTGGTTGTGGCCTCTAAAAGTCCTACGACATCTAATTTAGAACCTCAATACCTCTTTTGTCAGGCATGATGCACTCAGCTTACATAACTACAAAACTTTAGCTTCACAAAGCAGCTGAGCCATGCCATGTTGCAAAGTGCAGATTAAGAATGATTTAAATTGAGAGGTAACTTGATGGCAGAATAAGACCCCATGTCTCCTGGCAAGCAACAGATTAATGAAATGTTTTGGAACATTCAGGCAACAACTTTGGCCAGCCTCATATGCATCTTAAGACAGTTCATTCAAGTATTAACAACTGCGGACAATGGTAACTCACTCTTGTGAAGGTACTGGAAGATCAAACTATTGGAGTGTTTTACCCAACAAGAATATGGCAATATCCTCAGGAAGGATAAGGCATTGGTTTAAACAATGTCAAGGACCAGTTGGACATCTTCGTGCTCTCTCTCCAATTGCCATCTAACATCATCTCCAAGATTGTCTTGGTAGTTTTCCTACAATTATAAAATATATCAAATTTGGCAGAAAATCAACATAATGGCAAATAGCTCATGCATTTTATTTAGACGGCAAGAGATCAAGGCTTTTTCCAAAAGACAGTTCCAGTGTGAATTGTGCTCCAGCAAGACAAGTGCAATGAATGGCACATGAAATATCAGCAAGACTATCACTACTCCTGCAACAACAGCTTTTACAATAGTAAATGACGTAGGGGCCACACAGATGTATTTGATGGATTTTACTGAATTGCAATACTTAACATTTATATGTCCTGAGACGATGTGAGATAGGAAGGGATTGTATGACACCACCCAGTGATTGTCAAGATCAGTGTCATTGATTTTGACAGTGAACCCATATTCTGGGGACAGCATACAATACTGAGGATAGTCATTCTCTCCTATCTGAGTTTCCATCAAAACTGGCAGTGAATATTTCTTGCAGCACGTTCTGTTCACCACGCATGATGAATTCCTGTTGAGTGAACCACATGGGCTATGGATCTTAGCTGTCTTAACAATCTTGTGGAGGGTTTGGTCTAGGTCTCGATCAGGAATTTCAGCTCTAATAACTTAGCTCTAGACTCTGATCTTCTCTTCTAGCCACAAGAGAATATGAAAGTGAGGGAGCTCATGTTTTTACCAGTCCACTGAGTGCATGCGACACCTGATAGGGTCAAAGACGTAAACTTTAATGAGAAACATCATCCTCACTATTAAGTCATGTCTATTGTGAGATCTTTGGCTTTGAGCCAAGTGCTCTGTAATTTCTGGCCATTTTGGATTGCATGTAAATGTAATAAACAGATCTGGCTGTCAGAATTAGCATACATTGCTCGTCACATCTTCAATTCTCTCATGCATGCAGCAGAGTCCTCTAGTGAAAGAGCATAGCAGCACAACCATCTTGCTAAGTTCTGATAACTCGCTATCAGTTCTTGTCATCGAGTCTTTTAGGTTGATACATTCTTCACTTCTCAGCTTTTTCTGACTATTACGAATAAATATGAGTCTTTCAGTCTCAATTTTTGCATACATATCCACCAGAAAAGGATTGAGAAAGTTGTGGGACAGCAGTACGTAGAATTCTTCACCACCATATCCTATTATTCTGTAAATATAATAGTCAACAATAGACACAGTCTTCTTGAGAGAGAACCCTTGGTTTTCATATCACATTGTGGTATATTGATGCAATAACCATCTTTATCAAGGCAGAAAATAGAAGGTACTTAATGAGATTTCTATCTCTTTGAAAAATATTACGTAAAACTTTGGCTGTATTTTTACTTCAAAGAAATTCTATAATTACGCAGTGGCCTTTAAATCTAATCGAATACTAATATGACTTTTAATGCAACAACTTTTAGTTGATTAAAATCAGAATCAACAATATTTACGGCTAACGGCATTTATTCCTTTAAGTGCAACAAAAAATATAAAAGCACAAAGTTACTATTACAACTTTAAAAATAGAAAAATATTTACATGCTCATTTGAACAACAGTAGCGTGAATCAGCCAGCGAGCGAAAGCAAAGAGGATAAAAAGACAAAACAAAATGCTTGCAACCGCTTTTATACAATCTTCTGGCGATCACATGAGAAAGATTTGCATAATCATTTGCATACAATGTGGCAGTTACGACTCGACTCGGAATCATAAATATCGGAATCTTATGCTAATTAGATTATCGCATCTAAAAATAATTTAATCTTGCACAAAACTAATACAGCACGAGATTATGAACTTTAATTTATTATTTATAATACTGATATGTTTATGAAAGAGAAATGTGTTTAATGATTAATAAAAACAATTTCTCGGGAAAGAACAGAAGCAAACTACGCTTTTGTTTATGTAGGCGTTTATCGCGTACATTTGAAAACTTTAGGTCAGGAAAAACCGAGAAAAGGTAAATACAATATATTATGATCAATTTATCTTTTTCCTAACAGTACTGAAGAGCATCATAGTCACGTTGCATTGCGCTGATTTGCACTAACCTTGTTGCCTCTGTTGTCGAGAACAATATCTCCTTTCACAATCCAGGCCGACAATGTTTCTCTTCACTTTGCATTGCCAATTCATAGCAGCCAAGAGGAAGACGGTTCAGCGATGTGTTTACATTGCGGAAATTCTCAATTTTGGAATTAAAACAATAACCTTATTCCTAGTATTCAATGAAAAAGCATAGCTACTAGGTTCCCACTTTGCTGAAAGCAAAGCCACTGATGTTTTTTTAAGTTTAAAAAATTTGCCAAGAACCCACTTGCGATGCCGCAGGCATGGCGTGCGCAAGAGTTTCCAAAACAAATGTTCTCACATTGCCAAGCCATCTTGTTCTTGGCGACAAAAAGTTGGAGATGCAAAGTGGAAAGGAAAGGATCCGTACCTTAAACTTAACTTTTACCATTGAAACAACCTAAATGCTCTGTGGATAGCTTAATATCCATGTTAATCACCACTTGAAAATCCTTTTAGCTCTAAGGAATAGACTGAACAGCAGCCTTAAAATCCAGAATATACTTAGTGTGGTTATGTAACATTTTTTTTGTAGCTGTTTTATGTCAACATTCGTTATCCAGGCTACGAGTATCTTCAGAACCAAAATCCATATACAAATGACTGAAATCATTCCAGTAAATCAGTATGTAAAAGGCCAATGACAAGGAGACAACCTTAATCATATATTTATTTACAATTTAATCAGATAGAATAAAACTCAATACCCTCTCCTGGCATTTCCAGACTCCTACAGTTTCACTTAAATTACAGTGGTTGAAAAACACTCTCACGAATAACTTACCAAGGACCCGACTTCGACTCCTAATGCGATTCATATGTGATGAGAACAATCTCATTGTAGAGGATCATCATTGAGCACACATCCACCCAGACTGACACACACTTCCAGCTACTTACGAGTATTCCCTTTTTTTCCCTCTATGTATTTATTTTTTTCCCATTTTGTTTTGTTTCCTATGTTGTTCTGTCCAGTGTATGTTTCTTTTTCATTATTATTTGGTTTTGTACCTGTTATTTGTTTTTGTCCTATCTTTATATATATATTTAAAAAAAAAAAAAAAAAAAAAAAAAAAAAAAAAAAAAAAAAAAAAAA
>BGPR01027609.1:9415-20591 GCA_013235015.1 Araneus ventricosus
TTATGTTGATGATTAGATGGCAAGAAGATTATGTTTACCAGTATCAGTAACAGCTGATATTTGTCCTATGAGGTTTCAGAGTCACTTCATCAGAGACCTATTACCAACTATTTCAAAAAATATATATTTCTTTTTTTAAAAAAAATCATTGGCCGATTTTTTTTTTCTTATTAAAATTCCTATTATCTAAAAATAAATTTTTAAAAAAAGTAATCCCACCGATCAGCGAAAGGCAACGTGCAGTTCGATGTTAGATAACGTACGCCGTTACGTTTGTCATGTAACTGTGACGTCATGTCAGTTGAGTCCATTGCACTTTTGCGAAAATATTGACAATGGTCAAAACAATGAGCTAAAATAATAAAATAAGAACTAACAAAGCACAGGAAAATCTACTGAAAATAAAATATTTTCAAAAAAGATTAACATGAATAACTAAGTAAATTATTATGCAGGGTTGCTATAATTAAAATTTGCTTATTCAGAGGGTCCTAGATAAGGTTCTATAGCCCCAAACGAAGCTAAATTTCACTAGCTTCTAGTACAAGTGATATGGTCTGCGAAAACCGAAAAAAAAAAAAAAAAACCCCAGGAGGAGTGGTCTCCCCGAAACTTTCTCGCACGCGCCCTAACGAGTAACGAGGTGTGTGTGTGTGGAGGGGATGCACGAAGGGTAGTAACAGGCTCCATTCCCTAACACAGGTGGGGAAAACGCCCCAGCGGTCGCGCCCTTTTTTTGAGTCTTAGAACAGTGAAGAAACCGCATGTGCAACGTGAACGTCTTTTTTTCAACCGATTGAAACGAAAATTGGGCACAGATCTATAATTAAGATAAGAAGACCACCTATCAAATTTTATTAATATAAGTTGTTGCATTTAGGAGTTATCGTGTTCACAAGTATGCGATTATACAAACCGACAGACAGTCAACCCTTCGACGGATTTCGACCAAACTTTAATACGGACCTACATTCCTGAGGATAAAACTGCGTACCAAATTTTATCCATCTAGCTATTTGTTGAATTTTTTTTTTAGTTATCGTGTTCACATGAACACGGACAGACATACAGACTTCCCGTGGACGGATTTTGTCCAAATTCTGATAGAAACCTACAAATTATGTGTTGAGATTACATACCAAATTTCATTCGTCTAACTCACTCCGGTTTTGAATTATCGTGTTCAAAGACTGACGGACAGACATAATTCCGAAATTATGTTTTACGGACTCAGGAAGGTCTAAAAGATCTCAGGTAGGTGGAGACTCATCAAAATTTCGAGTTCGAATTTTTTGATGATTACAATACTTTCTCTTTGTATATTTCGTGTACGAGAAAGTAAAAAAGAAATATAATAATTATAATTTCGTCAATAACTGGCGCTGCGGCATTATCTAAAGTGAATTTTGTTTATTTTTTTATTACTGAAGCAAAATTGAAATTTCTTTTTGACTTTTTTTTAAAATTTAATTCTGAACATAAAATATTTTTTTGTTCAAAATACTATTTTTGTGCACTTTCTTTCATAATTTCAGAAGGATGTGTTAAAACAAATGACCGCTTTGTAAAGACAAGGGGGAAAAACCCGCATAAAAAAGTATTTTGAACGAAAAAAAGAGTTTACATTCAGAATTCGATTTCGGCAGCGTTTTTAGTTAAATTAAACTAAACCGAAAAAAAAGTAAGAGAAATATCGGGTTGTTATAGTTAAAGTTTAGAGAGAGAGACAGAAAAATTAATTCAGAACACCAAAAATTCTTCTAAAATAAAATCGTCTGCTCGACTTTAAAGTTATTTTAGAATTGTTAAAATTAAATAAACCTTTAAAAAACGATATCTGCATAAATACCAAATCAGCTTTCTAGTACATAATTTTACACAGTTTTCCTAGAATATTCGCACAAAATTTTATGAAAATATGTTGAAAATTGAGGATATTTCTTGAAACCTCAAGGCGACTTTTCTTTCCTGCAGTTACATTCCATTGTTTTCTTGAATAAAAATCACGTATTTTTTCATTTATTCAGACACATAATTGTGCATGGTAAAGAATTCCAAGAAAGCGCTGATAGAGTTTATCTCTGATGGTTATGCGAATTAAAAGGTGATAAGTATAAAGAATGAATTGCTTCTAGCAATAGCAAGAATAAAAAGAAGCCTTGTGAGACTTCCGCAGTTACGCAAATTAAGGCGCGCAGACATTTCGCGTTTGTTTTCATGTTATTTTACTTATTATTTCTCTGCTTTTCATTAACTTTTATGACCTTAATTCATTACACGTATTTATTTCTCAAATCCAATCTTATCACTGTCTCGTTTTCACTGATTGAAGTTTGTTTATTTTGATTGCTCTAAAAACAGTTGTGATGTTTTTCTCTCTTTTTTTTACATTCATTAACGAAGAAAGTGAATCTTAGTCGTTAATTCTCGTATAGAATGTCTGTTCTGTTATACAAGGCGTCTATTTTTGCATTTGCGGCCTTTAAATTTATTTTTTAAGTTGACCTTTTCCTCTTAGCTATAATTTGTGTAAATTAAATAAATGAGACAATTTATCAAGGGAAATTTTATTTTAAAAATTAGACGATTAAGTCAATAATAAAAAAACGATATACTTACAGGTTGTACACTTTAATCGTGGCCCAGTAGCGAATTTCTAAAACTCAGTGTTCCTTAAACATCGATAGACTATCGGTACTATCGAAGCCAAGTCGATAGTATCGGGTTTTCGCAACTATCAACTGAAACAATCGATAGTATGGACTTTCTCAAAACTATCGATACTATTCTCTCAGGCAATACTATCGATAGGCGCATTTTCAGTCGTTAGTTTTGAAACTATCGACTGGAACTAAATATCAAATCACTAATTCAAAATTATCGACTGAAACTATCGATATCGATAGTTTCAAAACTATCAACTGAAACGATCGACTGGAACTATCGATAGTTTCTAAACTATCGACTTGAAAAACACCTATCGATAGTATCGCAGGGAATGAAACTATCGATACTATCTATAGTTTCAATCGATAGTTGGGAAAACTATCGACTGCACTATCAATAGCTGAAATATCGATGTTTAAGCAACACTACTAAAACGTTACAGATAGACATCTACTTCCTAAGCAAATGGAAAAATGCTTATATGACGTAAAGAATTATACACTGGTATACAAAAGTTAAGGAACATTTCGTAAAATGCGAGAAATTTGCAATTAATACGAAAACTATGTTTCGAAATCAGTTCTGAAGAATCGTGTGACATTCAGTAGAGTATCATATGCATATTACGGTGAAGATTCTGTCACGAGGGCAATTTAGGGTGCCACCAGAAAGGAATGAAGGCGAAAATGGAGTTTCACCCATCCTGTTTCACAGAAAGCTGATAATGTGAGGTCCTGAAAAGCACCCGCAAATTTTCCCACGGAAAAAGTGACCGGGCCTCCCAGTTCGCTAGCAGTGAGCGGCCGAAGAAAGGGGCCGACAAAGCCCTTCCCAGATTGCGTCATCCCGGAGGGTCTTCGTTTGAAATTCACCGCCATTTGACCTCGAGTGGACACACACGGAGCCGGAAAATGCATTTGCCTACGCACTAGAGCCAATGTGATTGAGGAGTTAAAGACAGAGTTTTGCATTGGAGAAGGGTCCCATCTTCAACAAAGAAGATGAACTTGTGACCCCGCCTAAAAAAGGGCAGGTCCCAAGGAGGGTTTTTTTGCCGGGAACCAGAGAGGAATAGAGGATGATCGAGAGATCAGATAGGTCTGTTTGAAGAACTGGAGAATTAAATTCTCGTGACGGAATTTGAAAGCAGTTCTCAGGCTGAGAAGCTGTATGATCGGGTCTTGCCCCGTAACCTAAGCCACCTTTGGTGCTTATCGCTCGTCTCGAGTGAGAAGTTCTTAGGAACTCTGATTGGAATTAGACGTGCTCACGTCACGAATTACCTTCTTGGTATTTGATATAACCCGTGAGTGGTTTCTGTTTGAAATCTGAGTGATTTCATCCTCAGATCATATTCCGAACTTCGGACTGTAATACTGCCTAGAGTAGAACTTCTTTGAACTTATTTACTACCTCGAGATCCTCGTGAAAATCATGAACTGTATCCAGATTGATTTTGACTTGTCTTTATGCTATCTCGTACTGAGTAAGGGAGTTGTTTGAATTGATATTAATTTTGTATATTTTGAAAAATTACTTAATCAAGAATTTTCATTAAAAATATTAATATCTTAATATGGCTGTGTCGTCTGGTGAGTCCTTCATAGCTTAGTATCGCTGAGCTAAGACCCTACAATAACGAGATATATCAATGGTTATGGTTTAATTGCATAATATTTACATGCATTTCACATGGAAGGCAAATATTCGGAAGATATAAATGTTCTTTTAAAAAATCCTTTTCGCATGTGTTTTGCAGATGATGAAGAGTTTTTCTTGTAAATTATTCGAATTTGACTTAAATAGTTGCAATATTGTTTTAAACTTTGGAGTAAATGACGTTAGAATAGAGGAAGTATGAGTGGTACTAACATTTTTTACTGCTTAGGTGTTCAACCTGTGGAATTTTGTTTCATACTTTAAAGCCAGAATAGAGTAACTTAAAAAAATTAGTTGATCACATTTAGCAAATTCAGAGTTAAGTCGGCAGTTTTCAGTGAGGTAATTTCGATTCTCAGAGAAGTCTATTGATGAGGTCTTATATAAACTGATATTTTTAAACAATCTCAATAGTATTCGAGAAATGCTAATTTAAAATGTATTTAATTTAAAAGTGCTTCATGCTATTCAGGAATTCATTTTTACTAAAATTCAAGTTACTGTGCAAGATTCAAATTTAAAAATATCAGTTTGTGCAGAACCCTCAGTCTTTTGTTGGCTATAAAGAGAAAATTAAACTGACTCTCACGAAATTCCGACATTGAACTCTGTTACCGGGATTCAACTAATTTTTTAAAAGATTTCTCTACTATATATCTGGCTTGAAGTTATGAACAAAAATTCCGCTGCGTCTCGCACATGCGCAGTAAAAAATTATTTAGTACAAACACTCATACTTCCTCTAATATTCAACGTATTTACTTCAAACTTTAATCAATACTTCTGTAACATATTGTCAAGTGTTTTGCAAATTTCGAATAATTTGAATGAAAACTCTTCATGTTATAAGCAAAACACATGCGGAAAAAATTCTATTTTTGTATTGTTAGTGTTTATTTGTGTTTCAAATAAATTTCGTTGTGCAATTTAAAATATCATGTATATTAGTTTAAAAAATAGACGGTTTGATTGAAAGGCGCGTTATTCTTTAAATTCCGAGATGAGTTTTCGACTGTGTAATATGTATAACGTAAAAAAAAGCAAAACACTTTTTTGATGTGTAACAAACGCCAAGAATTGGCAAACCTACACCGCCAAATATTACGGCAACCCTGTTCCACCTCGGAGCGGAAGACGCCATGTTTTTGGAGATGAGTTTTGGCAGTCGTCGAGTATAGATGCGTGTAATTAGAACGAGAAGTTCTGTTTGCGCGGGCCAGATGGGCTTAGCGAGTGGCTGGCTAGAGTTTAGCCAGTAGATATCTTTTTGAAATGTCAATATAATTTTGATATTAGAATAACAGTTCAAATGTAACTGAGCTGGTAAGCAATTTGTATATTCGCATCATCTTGTATGTAGAATTCATCATTTTTGTATGTATCGTTGTCCGTATCCCACAGAAGTAAATAAATAACTGGGATTAAAACGTCTTTAGTCTTTTATTTGTCTCCATCCCTCACATCAAAGATATCCCACGTCAGGATCGTTTACATGATGCATTGTGTTCTGATGGTGCAACAATTTTCTCTTCAACAAATTCCGAATATTAAAGGATTTTTCCTTGAAATAAGTCATTTTCGTTGTGTAGCTGAATCTAGTTACCAACTTGTTTAAGGGTCATTATTTTTGTACTGCATTGAGGCAAGGACGGTTACAATCGTTACTAATATCTCGGATGCGAAATATGCGTAGAGAGAATGCTGTAATAGTTAAAATATTCGTTCTCCAGATATTAATGAGCTTCGACGCTTTAAACCTCCCGAGTCTCCTATCAACTTCTCATATACTTACAGCATAAGGCATGTTTTGTGTTTAACTTCGTAGTATTAAGAAGGTAATCGAATATGCGTTTTATACCTCTTCCCTTTGACCGATTAGGTTGAAAAATGAATACAGATTTACAATTTTAGTATCAAGACCGCAAATGTAATTCCATTTATTTAGCTTGTGTTTTTACTTTCTCGTATACAAAGAGAAAGTATTGTAATCGTCAAAAAATTCGAAATAGAGATTTTGACGAATTTCCACGTTTTAAATCTCCCAGAGTCCGAAAAAACACAATTTAGGTATTATGTCTGTCTGCGAACACGATAATTCGAAAACAATTCGAGATACAGGGATGAAATTTGGTATGTGATCTTTATACATAGTAGGTTTCAATCAAATTTAGGAATATTTTCGAAGATGCTTTCGACATGCATATGCTAATAAAAAAATTAAACTACTTTTAATAGCAAATGATATTTAATTGTAATTTTATTAATGCCGATAAAAGCAGACATTTAATTGTAATTTTATTAATTATAAAATTAGGCTCAAGTCATTTTAAAATATCACTGAGAAAAAATTCTTGTAAAAAAACCATATTTGTTGGTAATGGCATTTCTGGTAATAAAACCAGAATTCTGCAAATTTTACGGTATTTAAATCATTTATTTAATAATCTTACTGTTCGTTTTGGTAACGGTTTATGATAATTTCTGGTTTTCGAAATTATGGCTCTTTTTATCCACATGTTTAGTAAAATTGCAACGCTGAAAAGTTATTTTAACAGCAAAAACGGTTTTCATACCATACACTTCGTTTTTTTACGAGAATCATGATAAAATTACCAGATTATTCTTCAGAAAGTATCGTTCATTTTACCGTATGTTTGGCGATTTGGCTTTGATCGCTCTGACGTCTACCGAATACAATGGTATTAGTCCATTTTTTTTTTATCATGCCATATGGTAAATCTCAAATATGGCGGCACTTTGTTGGATGGAAGTAGCTAACGTAGCAACTTCTTCACTCCAACATTCTCCTCCTCAAGTATACCCATATATCATTGAAAATAAGGACATCAATGAAGCTTTGAAGTGTTTAAACGATTCTATACGCTGATGGATCAGAGGCGCCTGTTTTATGTATCTGTTAAGTGGGTAGTGTAATTTACTGTTCCTGTTGAGTTTCACTTTGCGATAAAAGTTTCAGTTTGGAAATGAAGTTATATGAAGCGTTTAGAGAAAAATCTTTCTTTGTTCGATCAGCCACGTTTAGGCTCGACGTGTATAATATTCTCTCGTGAAAGGGGATTTGGTGTTGAAAATGGACATTGAAGAAAAGCTAAAGGAGTGGGAATTTGAAGAACTGGCACAGGAGTTTACTGGTAAATACTAAATTTTATTTTGAATTGATTATATATATATATATATATATATATATATATATATATATACACACTTTTATATATACGTTTTTTACTTGTTGACATATAAATGTTTATACTTAATTTTTTATACATGGTATCCATAGTATTTTCAATTCTTTAGATTTTGTTTTAAATTTGGTTGTATTGTTCAAATAATGACTTTTTAGTTTAGGATTTCCTTCTTGATATGTCTTGTTTACTTCGTTTCTGTATTAACATATATAATAAGTTATATTTAGATTTGTATTAATATATATATATATTTAAATGATTTGTGAGTATGTATTTAAATAAAATTTCTCATTTATTGAAAGTTAAAAATTTGTCAGCTGGGTATATTGCATGTCGAAGAAAAACAAATATATGTTCAGAAGAATACTTTATATGCTCAGAAGTGTTTTATTAGTGGTTTCTTTTTCATATCACTCATATTGAACGATTTTTTTTGTTTTGTTTATGCCGAGTCGGTGACCTTCAATCCCATTACAAATTAGCAAATTTCTTAGCCCATGACTTTGTTTTTACGATGTTAAAATAATGAAAATATTTTGTTCACTTCCTTAATGTATTTAATGCATGCCTTCCTTCATCGATGTTCTGCGATTAATTTAATATTCAATTGCCGTTTATTTTTAAATACCTTTTTCTCGTAAGTCAATTACGTTTAAAGTTCGTTTTGCTACCGTTTCCTGAAATGAAATGTCGAAATTTTGCTTTTCTTAAAAAATTAAGATTATGAATACTAGGTTATTAAACAATTACTACAAACGTATGAAGATATGTTTAATTTAATTTTCATCTGTATGGTGAAAAGAAATGCGTCAAAATTACTCAATTTGCAATAGTTTTTTGTTACATCAGATAATGGTAAAAGCAAAAATTAAATAATTTGTTATTTTATGTATCATCATTTTTAAGAGACAGTCCGACTTTTATTCAATATGAGCTTTGTATTCGAAAATAAATTATTTACATTGCTGCAATGTTTTTTCTTTTTTTATCTCCGTACTCACTACTGAAAACTTTTATTAATGGTTGGCAGTTTTAATATAAGGGAATATTTGATCAGTTTATATTTTGATTTATTCGTATTTTAATAGTATAATTACAGCGGAGTCTCCCTATAACGAAATCGCTTGGTGCCAGTTGAAAAATTCGCTATAGAGAAAATTTCGTTATACGGAGATCAGAGATTTTTGCAGTTATTTAAGTAAATGTTACAAACCTTTTATTAGGTGCGATAAGTTCAAAAGTATTTAATTATGACTTTCAATTAAAAATGAAGCAATACATATTATACATTTGTTAAAATTATACAAATTTTTATTGTATAAATAAAATGCTCAAAAGTGAAGTGAAGACAATTCACCAATTTAGAGAATAATATGTGCTAGTATCTATTTACGTTAATTTTACTTGAAAAATTCCGTTATTTTACATTGTTTTGCATTTCGTGATGTTAAATTTTCATAAAAATTTTCACATTTTATGAGTGAGCCAAAAATAGAGTCGGGCACATTTTCTTCCATTTGGAAACCTCGTTTAATGGTTTCGAATGATTGTGGTATTTCAGTCCTATGTGGTTTTGGCTGTATCACGTCTTCATTTTCGGAAAAGCTGTCATTTTCTTGGCCTTTATTGTTGTCCACTAAACTTTTCAAAATCTCTTCATCTGTAGGATATGAAGCAGTTAACAGTTCTGCGTCCACTTCTAAAATGTCGGAGAGAGTTGCATCATCTGTTATTCTTCCATTCCCTTCTACTGTTTTCTCTTTTTCTTTCGAGTCGGCCAAGATCGCATCTTCATCGTCGGAATCACTGTCATCTGTCTGATTACTGAAGCCTCCTCTTTTAAAGCAATTACGGATTGTTTTAGCTGTTGCATGAAATTTCCATACTTTATAAAGTTCTGCAATTGCTTTTCGAAGATCGATGCTTTCTTGAACTGTTTCATTTTTTTCTATTGCACTGATCATTTCTTTCAAGATTCTTTTCCTATAGTGCATTTTTAAATTTTTAATTATTCCGAGATCCAGGGGCTGCAAATTCTTGTGCAGTTAGGAGGAAAGAAAATGACACTAACATTTTTTAGCTTTTCTCCACAATCTTTTGAATTAGCTAGATAATTGTCGATTAATTAAGCAATTTTACGGTGTTGTTGTCCCATTTGCTTGTCCAATGCTTTCAACCATCTGTCAAAAATTTCAGACGTCGTCCACGATTTTTTATTGAATTCGTATTTAACTTCTAAAGATTTTATTCCTTTAAAGGACCTTGGGGATTTACTTTTTCCAAAAACAAGCATCTTTAACTTTTTCTCGCCAGTCATGTTGGCACATAACAAAATTGGGAATCTTTGTTTGCTTTTCTTTCCTCTGAAACATTTGTCTCCTTTAAAAGCTAGCGTTTTTGTAAAGAGACGTTATCGCTGGAATGAACAATGCGAGTGGTTGCACGTGTGAGCGATTTGTTTGCACAGAAATTAGCAACTTTCTTCAAAAATCGAAAAGATAAACGTCTGAAAAAGTTCGTTATAGGGAGACAATCACTTCGTTATATGGAGAATATTTTGGATATTTTTTAACATTCCGATTAAAAATTTCGTTATAGGGAGAAATTCGCTGTAGGGAGATTTCGTTGTAGGGAGATTCTACTGTATTAACATTAGGATAGCGTTTGATACCTCATTGGACTTTTAAACTTTGAATTAGATTTTAACCTAATCTAAATGTGAGTTATTGTTTTTCCTCTTTTTTCTGATATTTTGATGTCAAATATGCTTAATGTATAACTCACAATACTTTAGTGGCTAATTGTAGTAACTCTCAATAATTTAGTAACGAATTGTAAACTAGTATAAAGAAATTTATAAAAATATTAAAAATGTGTTCTAGAATTTTTTGATCGGTTGTAATTGTATTGAAAAAATAAATTATTTTTACAAATTTGTTGATTGAAAAGGCCGGTGCTCTAGCATACAAAGAAAAAAAAATTAAACTATAATTAGTTAATAGGACTATGTAAAAATACATTATGATTGTTTTCAGGAATATCGTTTGTACTTTATAGAATGTGTAATCTTGTCTTTTAGTTTAGATTTTGCGAAGTTAAAATAGTGTCAAATTTTAAACAAACCTTTTCATATAAATTAGATTAAGCATTAAATGAACGCCTTTATTCACTCTCTTACTGTAAATCTTAAGAAGGGGATTAATGCCGAGTTTCTAAAAATGCATATTTTTGACAGTAATTGTTTTTGATATTCTGACGCAGCAAGGAATAGATTTTTGTCAATGAAGTCAAAAACGGCTAAAGTATTAAGTGTAATACGAATTAACAAGCTAGTATTTTAAATATTTTAGCTTCTTTTTTATGTTAACACATATGTATTTTCACAATTAAATTCTTTCTTCAATTTTTGTTATTTTCTGTATTTTATTTGGAAACTTCTTGCATAAATAATATGAAAATTATCAAACTCAAGTGATCTTAAGAACAAATTGAAATAATGATCCTATTCCTTTTTTTCTTCATAACTTGAACATTTTTCTATTATTTATACTGTGCTTGTTAAAACTGTAATATCTAAAATTAAATATTTTTATGAAAAATATGGACGGGTGGAATATGTATAATTCTTTTTTGTTTTTGTATTA
>BGPR01027610.1:0-16695 GCA_013235015.1 Araneus ventricosus
TCCCAAGACATTAAATGATATTTTCCACATATTTTTAAGCCAGAAGACTGATCCAATTATATAAATTAAAAATTAGATATTCCAGAGAACCTGATTGAAATATATGACTGCATATTACTGTTTAATACTTTAATCAAATACGATTCACACGACGATCTGATACAATTCATACCTATTATGTAATCAGATGACCCCATGTCTATTGTAGTTAAGAGACAGCAGAAGAGTCATCTAATGAGATAGATGGTTCGAATTTCATACGCGAGTCGGGGCGACTAAAGTGTTTATGGTGCGTAGATCACAATTTTTTTTTTTATTTTATAACGTTTAAATCTTCCCTCATAATCAAATAAATTTCGCAACAAGTCTCTGCTCAATTCTCTTTCTGGGCAGTGTAAATATCCTTATTGTAAATATCCGATCCAGTTGTTATTGAAATCGCGGCGTCTACACCAGTCTATGTTTTCTGAAGCTCACACAAGTTTGTGAAAATCAGCTAATCAAATTATTAAAAGAATAAAAGAATGTTTTATTTTCTTCTATAATATTTATCGTTAAATAGGATAGATTCAAATAAAAAATGAATGCTCAAATTTTGAAAAACGACTGCATTGAGAGTTGTAACCCAGTTTCATCGTTCCGTCAAAACAATTTCACATTACTACTGAAAACATTTCGAACTGTTATCCGACAATAAAGCTAGAGATTCCGCGGCGCTGGGATGAAGGATTTTGCCTCTGCGACGTCGCAGATAAAATTATGAGAAACTCCTATGTATTTGGCGCCAACGTGTCCAGTATGTGAAAAAATAGATTGTCCAAATTGATGAAGGTGTGAGATATTATTATCCATATCTTTTGCAGAGCTTCTGAAAGATGAAAGCGTAGAAGATTTTCAAGAGGGGATGCAAAAACATTCCAACAGTTAACAGATCATTTGTAACAGGAAAATCAAATGCATTGTCCGGTAAACCTAAGCTACAAAAAGAGAAAGAAATGATAAATGTGTTCACTGATATGCCGTCAGTTCAGAATATTCTTTCTAGATAATTAGAAGTATTGTGAATATCTGTTGAGTGTGCGACGTGTTTGCTGCTTTACAAGAAGATAGGAAAAAAGGGACAGAATGGAGGTATATATCATAGATTCCCTGAAATACGTAAGAAAATTGCCAACTTTATAAAATATTAGATACACCAAATATAATATAAATTATATGCACAGTGGAACTCCATCATCCGAATTGAACAGCTATCGGGCTGATTCGAACGACTCGATAAAGCTAGAATTTTTTAAAAAGACGCCTCAGACTTACAAAAAACGGTTTGAATTCAGGAAATAAAGTTAAACATATATATGGTACAGGGAAATAATATGTATAGAAAAAGAAACCCCAAATTTAATTATAACTAAAAGCTCATTTTAAACATATGCATAGAAATTGCATATGAAAGATACCAGACGCGTATTTCGCTGTTTTATTTGCTAAAGATATCCTCTCATAGGCTGGGAAAGGAGGGTCAAAGACAATGACAGCGATCCAGCTATTGTCCAATTTTAGCATCTTTCATTTTTAACTTAGGACTACGTTCCTTTCATTGGGGTCTCAGGAAGGAATTTGATTCACACACCAAAACGCCACAAAAAACGTTGTATGAGAGATCCTCTATATCTCGGTAACTACATATGTTAAAAACATAAACAATGTCTTATTTTAGAGAAAAAGAGTAGCAACAGAAGTTACAAAAAAAATTGAAAATAGGAAAAGAGTCACACGAGTAAAGTAGTCCTGCGCCTTTCACATCAGCGGCTGTTTGAAAAGAAAATTTTTACTTAAATCGATTCGGATAATAGCATATTCGTAAAATAGGTCATCTGATAATTGGAGTTCTACTGTGTATGTAAAATAAATGAGGAAAAGAACCCCTTGAATGTCCAAACTGTGTATAACTTCGCTTCCTAGGACATCTAGGCCGCACCTTTTATTATAATAATAAAGATACTATATACATTTATTATGTTGCGTCTATGCCATCATCGCATCACCTGCTTCCTCGTCTTTGTAACCAAATCATGACGTCACTCCAAAAATAAAGTAAACGGATATACTGTCAGATTATCTGCTTAATATATGGTGCTAGTATAACTTTTTTAATAAATGATTCTCTGCTCTCTTTAATAGGAAATATGCGATAAAGGGATTAGTAAAAGTGTTATGCTACGCAGAAATTAACAAACGTCAATCACAATTAACACTTTGGCTGCCACGATTCACATTTGATATTTCGAACCATCTATCTAAGTAGACGAACCCTTTTCTGCCATCTCTTAGCTACAGTAGAGGGGTCATCTGATTCGATAATAGATGTGAATCGTATTTGATTCTTATGGCGATTAACGTGCTAAATTACATGGCATTCTATTAATCAGGCTAAATGTAATTTTAAATTACGCCTAAACATTTCAGCAAGATTTCGAGAATGGTCAATCACCTTCAGCACGGAGCTCGTGATCTCCATTACCACCTGTATTGCAACAGCTTTATCATTAAACTGCATCCGAATTAAAAACGAAACAGTCGCTGTCACCATGAAAACGCAATAAATTCTTTACTGGAATAGTTCGTTTAATAGAAAGTGCGATCTAAATCCAATTTCAGTGAACTGAAAATGTTAATTTATGCGCTATTTGAAAATTTGCAAAGGGATTATGATATATATAAACGTTTTATGCCAAAGATAAGCATTGTTTCGCTTGGTGTTACGAGTTGAGGGAGTTCATGAAGTTGCTCTACTTTAAAAGTTTTCATAAGGTACTTCCAAATTCAAAGAGATGGAGAGTTTGTTTTAAAATTATTTCTGAATAAAATGTGCAAATATTTATCTTATTAAGACTTTAAATGCACTAAATTTTTCCGAACTGAATTCGTATTGATTGATTCAAAATCTCATTTCCTTTTATTAAAGATGATTAGTCTCGTCATTTAGTGCTTCGTTACTTTTACTGAATATTTCATCGATAATCAAAATGATTTAAAATTTTTGAAACACAAAACTCTTCATTATGAAATAAAATAAAACCGCATAAGAAGCTGGAAGTTACAAGTGCTTTTGTTAAAAGGAATTGTACTTTGCATATAAGATAAGTACAACTAACGCTTTTAAACTAAGAAAAGTAACATCAAGTGGTTGCGAAAAATATTCTGATATCTTTTGTTTATGAAATTCTTCATGAACCGAACACGAATGCAATTAAAAACAGTAACTTCATTCATTTACTTTTTATGTCTAAAAAGATAGGTCTAAAGGTTCTTTTTTTAAAAAAATGAATTAAATCCATGTTAAAGGAAAAGACGTTCCTACAAATGTGCTTAAAATAGAAAGGTCACGTTTCAATGACATGCATTATAGTTGAATTAAAGGATAACGCCTTCTTACAAATTATTTTAATATCATCCTTTTCAGAATCGATTCAACTATAATAGGGGAATATTAAAATATTACGGCTTTTAAAATAACACTGAAGTTGTGATACATACCCAGAAGAGTAACGGAAGATTTAGGGGTCTATTCTGGTACCCCGGTTGGGTTGGGAAAAGTCACTTTTCCCGTTGTTAACGAGCGGAAAAAGTGACGTCTCCCAACCCAACCGGGGGTACAAGAATAGACCCGTTAATGAACATTGGTGTTGATGAAGAGCGATACGATAGCAAAAGCGATTAAAATATAATATATTTTTGATAGGGAAGACAAGTCGCTCTGCATCATTTATTATGAATGAAATATAAAACTTGTGATATGTGTAGATGGAATCTCTTGTATACACCTAATTCGGTACAGTTTAACACCTCTCTCTCATCTGCGTATTCGAATATTCAATTGGTATTCTCCGATTGTCATGGTCGTGAAAACAAAGCGGTGTTCAATGGGCTTTAAATAAAGGGAGCACGCCGGCCATCCGAGTCGAGTGACATACTCGCTTAGCAACAGCAGTTACTCCTGAGAGCGAGTCGGATATCATCCGGGATTATCTTTCATTTAAGAAAGTCTTCATCTCACGAAAGAAGTATGGAATTAATTGTCGGTAACAGGAACCTTAATAAAAAGAATTTCTATGGGAAATACAGATTCTACAATATACAAAAATAAATGAATATTGCGTGAGACTCAACGGGTAGTGTTTCTGAAAGATGTCTTTGACAGTATTCAATTACAGAATTCATTTAAATGAAGGAACTTTCTTCAATTTTAGGTTTGGTTTGGTTTGGTGGAGTTTACTGGCGCAAAAACCATTTTTGATTATGCTGCGCCAAACATATGGTCTACGATAAAATCCTTTCAATTTTAGGAAAGATACTTCCGAGTTTCAAAAATACCATAGTTAACAGGAGTAATTATTAGAATATACCTCATATTTAGGTTTCTTGTCCAAATATTTGTTTTGTTGGCTCATTCATATTATAATACTTTTTGTAGACTATTATAAAACGCTGCTTATTCTCTTAGATAACATATGATTCTAAATTTTCAATCTATTCCTTGGAATGAACCGTGAAAAAGTACTAGGGATACATTTTTCGGGCCCACATGGGGAGGTTGCGGTGGCCTAGTGGTAAGGCGTCGGCCAGGTGACAGAGGGTTCTAGCTTCGAAACCCGATTCCATTAAAAATCCTCCGTGTATTGGTCTTGTCGTACGTAGGGTGTCAAACGTCCTCCCACTGGTGTAGTGCAGAAGTTTGGAGAGAGGCACTTTTTCAGGTGTCGTCCACGTCATCAGATCGTGGTTCAAAATTACGCGGTTAGTCCAGAAACAAGCCTCGTGTTGCTTCAAAACGGAGCGATAATATAACTAAATTAAAGTAAATTACGTCCCATGGACAATCACCTCAACCGGCCAGATAATACATCAGTTTTTAAGCTCAGATATTTCCATTTGGCTCCAAAGATTCAGATGAACCTCACAAATATCTGTAAATGTGATTAGGGGAAGGAGCTGTTTTTAGACGAAGACGCTTTTTGTACAAATATTTTGAGCGAGCAGACTTTTATAATTTGTAGCAATCCCAGATTGATTTGTAATGTAAAGTTATGTGATATGAAAAGCATTTCAGATTTTGAATAGATGAATTTTAATGAATTAAGTTCTGAATAGTCTAAATAATGACATGAGGGCTATGAAAAAGTATTTTTTAAAAATCATGGTGCATGTGAGGAAGTAAATGTCTTTGTAATATACCTTTCTGACTAAATGCTTTACCACAGACTTCACAAACGAAATATTTTTCATTTGTATGAATACGCAAATGTGCGATTAACGTACTTCTTTGAGTGAATTCTTTAAAACAGTATTAACAGACATAAGGTTTTTCTTTTGCATGAGTGCGCAGATGTTTTTTTAAAGTACTTGTTAGAACGAATGCTTTTCCACATACTTCACACACAAAGGTTTCTCCTTCGTATGAAGACATAAATGTGCTGTTAAATTGCCTCTTAAAGTGAATTCTTTTCCACATACTTCACAGACAAAAGGTTTTTCTTTTGCATGAATACGTAAATGTGTCCTTAAGTTACATGCTTGGTTAAATACTTTTCCACATATTTCACAGGCAAAAGGTTTCTCATTCGTATGAATACGTAAATGTGTTCTTAAATTACATGCTTGGTTAAATACTTTTTCACAGATTTCACAGGCGAAAGGTTTCTCATTCGTATGAATACGTAAATGTTTTGTTAAATTGCCTCTAAAAGTGAATTCTTTTCCACAGTCTTCACAGACATAAGGTTTTTCTTTTGTATGAATACGTAAGTGTGTTCTTAAATTACATGCTTGGGTAAATGCTTTTCCACATATTTCACAGGCAAAAGGTTTGTCATTTGAATGAATGCGTAAATGGAGATTTAAAGAATAGCTAGTGCTACATTTTATCCCACATACTTCGCATAGGTGACTTATTTCTTTCGGATGATTTTGTGAATGCTTCTTTACTTTTTCTTTCATATTAAATTCTGGAGGCACCCTGCAGTTTAAGACTCCTCTAATGAATGATCAGACGATTGCTTAAATATTTAATTTTTTCTGAAGATTCTTTATCAAGGGCGTCTAATATATTTTTCGCATTTGAGATAGGTACTAAAAGCGCTTCACTTTTTTCTAGTTTCAAATACTGATTTACACGTCTCTTGTGAAAATAGCTATTTGTTGGAATTTGCTAACTGTTGTCCAACTTTATCTCATTGTTCTTAATCTTTGGAGTATATTTTCTTAATTAATGAATTCACATATTCAATTCAAATCCATTAAAATATGGTACATTGCATATTCTCTGAATGAAAAGTGTTTTTCTGCAATACGCTATTTAATAAAAATTTATATAATTTATTTAAAGCTTTTTCTGAGCATTCATGAAAGCTGGAATGCGCTTTGGTTCTTCTTTATTTCCGATTTACAAATATCTTAAAATGCATCATTCAATTTATGATAAAAAACTTCGGAAGAATTGCTTTATTAAAGAAGGAAGGCTTTACCTGAAATGATACGAAAAATTTTGTAACTGCAAACTCACTCTATATGTCAGCTCCTAATCATAAATTCTGGTTTAAAGTTTTTGTATCACGTCTTGTACTCACATAGAAATGAAAATTCTTCCTTTCTCTTCGGAAACTTTAGTACGCAAGAGTCGCAGTTAAAAGAAATTGCGGTACATGCAGAGACAAAAGTGTCCTCGTCTACAATCTTTCGGCCGTTTTCAGGTAGACTTGCGTCTCTTCATAGTGGTCTAATGGTGTGTCGGGAAAGGAAAAAATTATTACGCTTTTCGTGTTACTTTACACGCTTACAGCTCCGTAACCAAATAACATAGAGAGTTGTTTTTCGTTTCTTTTAACAGAGAAAGGTAGACATTGAAGATTGCAAAAGAATTTTAAAATTTGGAATTACGGTTTAGTCACAGTCGAGCTTCAAAGTTGGTTTAAATCACTAAAAATTTTGATGCCGTCACAGCGACCTATCCGCGAGCACGTAGACTAAGGGGTCTATTTTGGTACTCCCGTTTGGGTTGGGAGACGTCACTTTTTCCGCACGTTAACAACGGGAAAAGTGACGTCATGAATGTAGTCCGGCCAAATCTGTCAACGGGTTGACTGTCTGTGGGTCTGTATAATCGCATACTTCTTTACTTTTGAAACGAATTCTTTATCTTCATGCGCATGCGTATTGGTAGCAATCCCTGTGCACGCGGAAGGAACATTCTCTCCTTGAGCCCATAGAGAAAGAGTGGTCTCCTTCTCTGCTTGAGCCGGCAAGAGTGGAATCAGTACGCATTTAATCGCTACACATCTCTATGAATTTGATTCTTTACGTAAATATTTTACAATCGCTATAATCTACAATGAGAAACCTTCTGATAGTCATTAGATTCTGGGTTACAATAGATTCGAATTTTTTTATCCACGCAGGGGAGGGGAAACAGCACCTTTTTGGGGAAGTATACGAGAAAGTTTAGGGAATACCACTCCCGTTGGTTTGCTATCAAGACCATGTACCAAATTTTATTTATGTAACTGGTTGCAATTTTGAGTTATTGTATTCATAAGCACTCGTAAAGACAGTATAAAGAAACAGTAGATTTCAGTTTAGTATAGCAAACTGGTTCCCTGCAAATCGAGGTTTTCTAGCTGATATATCGTATCTTACGAAAATATCATGTCTGGAATTGAGGCTTCCGCTTGCTTTTCAATGTATTTGAAGATTGTTTAACTCTTTGGGGCACAAGATGCTTGATAAGATAATTAAAGACCTGGTCTGAGAACTTCCCATACACAATTTTTTGAATCTTTAAAGGCCTTTTGGCATTTATAAATTTATATAGAAATAACCACGTTTATTTTAATATTTCTCCCACTGGATTTTCCATTTTTTTTATGAAGCCAGTTTTCTATGCCATGTTTTTTTTCTTAATTGTAAAAAAAAGGAAAATTAGCTTCAAATTCATTACCTCTTCAGTTTAACAAGTTTTCATTTTATTCCATACGTTTGGCGCAGCTGAGCCAATACGGAATGTTGCACCACAAAACCCCGCAACAATAACAACCACTCCACCTGTGTTGTAGATTTCATTTGATGCCTCCTTTTCTTTTACTTCATTCGCTGACAAAGAACCCTCTGTAACCCCATATTTTATTGGAAAAAATGATTTGTTTCTGTATTCCTGACCTTTCCTTAAAGTTTAAAAACGACCTTACTGAACACCCTGTATATATTCTAAAATGACTGTTATAAAAGGTATAAAATGTAATTTTACTGCATATTAGCGATTTCTTGAAATAGGGAGAAAACTAATCATTCGAAAAAAACTGATACTGACACTTGATTGTGGAGGTTGTCATCACCTTCATAGACATCTGCAAATAGGAATTAAGGCAAAGCAATCAGGTAGCCATGGAACTCAATTATCGGCTCTTGCATGAAGGTAAAATATGTCTGAAGAAAAAGCGTGAGTAACTATTAGAAACTGAAATTTTAATGGAAGGACACAATTTTCGACGTATTGAATCCAATATAAACAAAGTTTGGAAATTTCGGTGAAGTAGTCGTAGATATTTACATATAGACATACTGATATTAAAAGTCTATAACCTGAAGAAAGAATCTGCATAAAAGATATTTAGTTAGTAAAAAATTCAATAGGAAATAATAGTCTGCCTACTGACCAAGTGGTATTTGTAGATTATCTGATTTGCACTTCATAATTTATAGTAGTTTCTTCACATTTGATAATTAAAATAAGATGCAATTTACAACCTTTCAGAATCTTGATAAGATTTGATTTTATGCATTGTCCTTGAGAATTAAAACCATGACAGATCATATATTTAAAAATGAATCTATTTTTTTTAACTTTTTTTCGTTCTAGTCAACTTACATCATGAGTGAATAAAATATTCATTAAAATTTTTCATGTTAGCAAAAATGAAAATTTTTAATGGATATTTTACTCACTACTTGATGGACTAGAGTTCTTAAGTTTTAGACAGTTCTGCGTTCTCATAAAAATACAATATTTTAAAATTTTCAGAATTTTATCGATCTATTTGATTTCATACGAGTGGCTCAGTCTGGTAGGGAATTTCATAAAATAAAGGTTTTAAGGTTTCATAATTTTATAGTAATAAATTATGAAATATATTAAACAGTAAACAGTTGAAATTAATAAAAATAAAGTTTATAAAACAAGCTTTTATTAGCGTAATAAAAATTTTAAGAAAATTCATGAAAAAAATGTGTGCCAAAACAAAACTGTTAAATCGTGAGATCTGAAAGACTACTGATACTATAAAGTGACTAAGCCACAACGAACATTTTAAGAACGAAAATTCCGCAAAATTCATTAAAAATTAAATACATCATAAATGTGATTAACACATTCACTGCCACCGACGCGTTGGCGAGTCCAGAACCTATTATCTAATTAGATGACCCCTTCTCTTCTGCAGTCAAGAGATGGCAGAGAAGGTGTGATCTAATTAGATAGACGGTTCGAATCTCAGGCGTGTATAATAGCAGCGGATGTGTAAAAGTTCTAATTTGGTTAGAGAATTTCTCTCAGCGTCTCTTGCTTTTACGATTTCGTTTTGAGGTCCATAATTTTTATCGAAAAATACTTTGTACTTTTTCGTACACTTATCAAAGGATGTTTTAGAAACATTGGTACTTCCTTATTATAGCGGTCCCCGTAAGCAAACGCCAAATATCGCCAAAATGTCATCATAACGAAATTACACTGCGATCTGCTTGGCGTAATCCAAAGTTCGTGAAATAACCTCGGGGCCGCTAGAATAAGGAAGAATCGAAACCTTTTTTTAAATATGGAGGTGGAATTCAATTCATGCTAACATTATTCGAAAAGAGTCGTTGAATCTGAGTATTTCGTACATCTCCCGCTGGGAAGAATTATGTGAGAACACCTGGATTTAGAAAATAGATGACATATTTCTCTTTTTATTGTGAGGTCACATGAATTAAATCGTCGTTACAAAAATATCCGAAGCAATAGTTTAGTTGTATTAAGGTCCTGTTTTGAAGGAACACGAGGGCTATTTTGGGACGGACCTCGTAATTTTGAACAGCGGTCAGATGACGAGGACGACACCTAAGCTGGCACTCCCTCTTCACACCATACAACACCAGCGGGAGGTCATTTTCCTCCCATGTTTGAATAACATGCAACGGGCCCACGTACACGGCGGATCTTCAGTTGATAAAGGTTTCGAGCCTGGAACCCTCCTGCCCGAAGAGGGGACCTTACCACTAGGCCACCGCGGCCCATTCAGAAGCAATTCTGAATACTAAAAAATTTTAGACAAAAATCAGACGGCTATTTTCCTTTTAACCTTCATAAATAAATCAATTTCATCAAACAATAACGAATACATTTCAGCGCGATATTCCGAAATTTATTATGTTTCGCAAAATCAACTCGCATTAATGTACTCGACCTAGCATATCTTCAGTGAGAAAACTAATTGAAGGCAAAACAACGAGGAATAAATACACTTAAAAACTAATCCATGCAGACTGTAACAGTAATTAATAGTTCAGAAGTATGGATAAAAAACAAAAGCTATACCTGTCTCATACTGGACAAGCAACCCACTCCGGGATTTCCTGTGTCTAATTTGACTGTAAAAATCCTTTGTTTTATAAAACCCAAATATGCCATCTGATTGAGGATTCTAAAGTCCTCCTAAGGAATCACATGAATTCGTCATTTTCTTTCACTTTTCGGATATTTTGATTGGCGTGGCTTGCTCCCAATGTCTCACGAAATTAAATTCCCTTCCTTTTCTACCGCATAAAACAAACACATAATGATGACGATATATTTGAACATTTAGTTGATGTAAAGAAGAAAACATTATTTGAAACTCAATATTTCAGTTGTTATTAATACAAAGGAAAATTGGTATTTTTTAAAACTTTTTTATTTTATGTAAAAGGTATGACAACTATGAAATGAAGAGCTAGAAACAATTACAGTAAAATTTAAGTTCGAATAATACATAGTTAGTCTCAATAGAAATATGAATGATATTCTGAAAATCAGTTCTTGCCAAAATTCAGACAGTTATTAAAATTTAGCTAATTGCTTATGATAACCTCCCTAAAAACTGAAATAGCCTTTTCAAATATAAAAACCTTCTACTCTAAATCCAATGCAATTAATAAAAGCATTAGGTATGGCTAAGTTTTCCAAAGTATAAGTAGTTAATCGAATGATACGTCGAGTGCATTTCATATAGTCATGAAGAAACATTTTTGTCGATTTATAATTGATTCCGACTTGAAATTTGAAATGTTCCTCTTCCATTTCAGAAGCCGAAGAAGCTTTAATTTTCTGTGTATAAAACAGTTCCTGTTACTTTCCGATTTATAAGATTGGCTTGCAGAGTATGTCTTCATCAAATAGCCCATGGATGGAGATGCTTCGTCAGCATGCTTTTTATAGTACAAACTTTGCCACAAATATCACATTAGAGAAAGTTCTCTTTGCTGTGAATGAGGCAATGGTATTTCAAGTTACTTTAATTACTAAACACTCATAGTTGTAAGATTTGTCATCGCAATGGTTAAAGATGTCTATGTGAATTATCTATCCTATTAAATGATTTCATGCGTAGTTTTCGGGCGAGATTTTATCTGTAAAGAATTCGAAGTTACGACCTTGATTTTGCGTTTCATTATATAATTACCTGACGCAAGATTTTTCTCTAGAATGAGTATTTAAATGTAAACGTAAATTACATTTTACACTGTATGCTTGACCACACACATTACAGGCTTAAGTTTTTTCCTTTGTATGGATACGTAAATGTGCTTTTAAATTCCTTTTATGGCAGAGCGCTTTTTGGCAGATATCGCACACATATGGTTTTTCTTTTGTATGAGTGCGTAAATGTGTTTTTAAATCACCTCTTTGGGTAAATGCCATATCGCACTCTTCACAGACATAAGGCTTTTCTTCTGTATGAATACGCAAGTGCTCATTTAAACTGCTTTTATGTGCCATTCTTTTGTCGCAGATTTCACAGGCGTAAGGCTTTTCTTTCGTATGAGTGCGTAAATGTGTTTTTAAATTACCTCTTTGGGTAAATGCCATATCGCACTCTTCACAGATATAAGGCTTTTCTTTTGTATGAGTGCGTAAATGTGTTTTTAAATCACATCTTTGGGTAAATGCTCTGCCGCACATCTTGCATACATGTGGCTTCAGGTTTGTATGAAAACGCGAATGTTGTTTTAAAGCATTTCTACTGCCGAAATTCTTCCCGCATATGCATAAATGACATTTTTCGTTAGAAGGAAGTAATTTTTTTTCTGTTTTTCATCCATATTTAATCCTATGGCAAAAACTTTTTATAAAACTTCTCTGATGAAGGAAATGATGATTATTTCATCAATTTTTCTTACTGTGTTCATATTTCCCTCAGTCGTTACAACATTGAGACCTCTTCTCCAAGCGAGTTCTGGTCTAGAGTTTCATATCCTCGATTCAATGCTTCCTTTTTAAAATAACTATTTCACTTTATTTGATATATTTTTCCATTCTTTACTCATTGCTTTCAGTCATTATCCTTTCGGTGAATTAAAGAAACCGATATATTCAATCTTGGTAAAATACACCGCACATCCACAGGCTGTGAATTTATGTCTCCATTTTGCAATCAAACGACGAATCAAATTTAAATTTCTTAGATTCTTTTAAAAATATGTAAGTAAAAACAAAGAAAATTACTTGATTTAAAGATATATATTTCTGCTTTGCAAATTTTCTTTAACGTACAGCTTTTGTTTCTCACGACTGAAAAACTTAACAAAAGTCACTTCTTAAAGAATAAATGTCTTACCTCAAGTCATATGAAATTTTATAAAATTTGAAAGAGCCAATCTATGTGCCCGCTCCTAATCACAACCTCAATGCAGAAGTTAACGTGCCACGTCGTGAACTCGGACACATCTCAAAGAACCTGTCTGACTCAAGAGTTGCCACTGTCTTTCGTAATTCTAGTTTATGGACGAGCCTTATGATTTGTTTACTTGCAGTAGAAACCTTGACTTTATCTGCTTGAATGTTGGACTTCCGCTTTGAAGATTCCTTTGACTTAGCATTACACTGGAATTACGTAGTACAGACACCTAAATGTAAAAAAAAACAAAGCAGAAATCTCGTCCCTAAGCATAGAAGCTTAGAAGGAAAGAGAACCTGATGTGTACTTTGGGAGCACAGTGTCCTAGTGTATAATCTTTAGAAAGGTCATAATGTGAAAAATGCTTTCAGTTAACTTGTTTTGGAAGCTCTTTTAGATTTCTGGCGTGTCTTGATGAATAATCAATATCGTCCATTTCACTTTCAATTAATGTTAATAAATTTATCAATATATCAATAAGTTAATCAATTTATAATATTAGTTTCATCTATATACGTAAAAGAGTATTTTTTATGAGTATGTATGTTCGTTGTTTTAATTCTTTATGCACGCCCAAACCGTTCAAAGTGCCGGAACCAAATTTGGCACAGTGATGTATTAGCGCAAAAGGGAGCTAAAGCCGTAAATAGTATTTTAAAATTCGAACTAGTCTTTTTTTTGCATCCACTTATATTTCCAAATGTTTTGGGTAATTCGAATTTATAAGCATATAAGCTAAGCAGAAAAAAAATACTTTTAAATATACTGAGTGTACATTGTCCTAGTTCATAATGTTTGGAAAGGTTTAAGTATAATACACATATTCAGTGAACTTGTTTTTGGACACTTTTTAGATTTCTTACATAAACGTTGGCGCCTTATATAGCACCTTATATTTTGTGAATATTTCCTTAAACAAATGGAATATTCCTAGAAGGTAAAGGCGCCCACGCTTTTATTCGAACCATGCATTTTATTGAAATCAGAAAAAAAATATTTTCAACTTTTGAGTTCATTTTTTCGTATGAATAAAAACTTATACCTTAAATTTTTTTATTTAATTTATTTTCTACTTTTTAATTGGCACGTTTAGTTTCTACTTTTTAGTTTTTAGCTGACACGAATACACACGACATGTTAGGCATAGTAAATCAAATTCAATTATTGAATTCTCCAGTATAAAACACATATTAAAATTATTATATACATATATAGAATTACATTTTTAAAATGATTTAATGACATTCACTTTCTGAAATATAAATCCGTAATATATTACGTGATAACTTACAATTATCAACAATGTAACAGAAAAAAAAAACAGAATCGATCGACATAACTTTCTCTTTTTGTTTGAGCGCGAAACGTTTGGCGCACACGAAGTAAAAAAATCTGGTTGTTGGCGAATTCTAATAGTAAGTAAACCCAAGACGCGTAGAAATACGAGCTATTACGTCATTCATCGGTGCAGCGCTGTAAGTATAACGTATTGTCTGTTAGCTTCGTAGTGTTGTTACAACCCTAAGTAACGTGAGGTTACCAGTTACCACCTTCCAAACTTTATCGTCCAAATATAGGGCTAAAATGTTAATATCATTTTGTTTGGTTTAAAATAGGTATAGATTGCTTTTTTTGCATAATATTGTATTCTCACCGGAAACCCACCACTGTGCTAAATTTCAAAGCTGTAGTTCGATCGGAAGTGGGTAAGAAATCGATCTCAAGATTTGAAGACACGACAGTCAAGTTGAATAAAAGCATATAATTATAAAAAGTAACATAATCGCATTAACGTTTTCTCATCATAGCCAGTAACACAGCGAAAGTAAATCGCGCTCGGAAAATGTGATTTCTTTTGTCCTAGTCGTCATCAGTATTTTAACAAGTGTCAATGGCGTTAGGAGTATGGTGTTATTTTTGCTTCCCCTCATCATATTTCACATTAAAAATGGCATACACGCAGTAATGTTTTGATTCCATGGTGCTCCTTGAAACAGACGCCCGGGGCAACAATTCCCCTCGTGTCCCCAGGTCGCTACGCTACGCTACTGACTAATTTCTGCTTGAAACAATGGTCCTAAGATTATGGTCAATGTTTAGGGTGATGATATCGAATGTCCTAAAATTCTTGCAGGTTTTATCAGGGGTTAGAAACATAAATAGTTTAGAATTTCGTTTAGAATCAAATGAGTTTATAGAAATTTAGGAATTATTTTATCCATTTGACTTACATTTATACACATATGTATTAAAATCCTTTCCAATTGTTTTTTACTCGGTCTTCACTTATATTATTCATACTTATCATTGTTGTGGACTAATATTTATGTGTTCGTACTGAAATAGGGATCCCAATTTTAGTTTTTCCTTCAGAAAAGCTCCGAGTGGGGAAAGTGTCAGTTCTGATTTAAAAGAAATCATGCTCTTTCGTTTAAACTAATACTTATCTGATTAAATATTGATGTTGAATGTCTTTTGGAAAAAATTCTGATTACATTTAATGCAACAAGCAAGCTGAAAATTATTCCTATATTAGCTCGTGTTTTTAAAACGCAATTATTGAACAGTCAGTACAAATAGGTGATGAAATGTATTTAGAAGAAAATCTGATAGCATTCTAGAGTAAAATTACCATTTCAAGTTTTATTTTGAAACTATTTTTTCTATCTTTTATCTTAAATATATAAGTACGAGATGTTGTAATCGTCATAAATTCGACCTTGCAATTTGTTGAGTTAAATCGTATTAACGGCTCGTTTTGAAGCAATCCGTGGGTTGTTTCAGGACTCTCCTCACATGATTATGATCGTTGTCAGATGGCGAAGACGATACCAGTACTGTCACCCCTTTATCAAACTTCCGCACCACCGGCGGGAGACTTTTTGACCTGGGCGTCAGATTTAACGAGCATTAGGAAGAACCCACGTGGAAAATCTGACGAAAGAACTCTATGGAAGAACCCATCGTGGAAAATCGGACGGAAGAAACCCCGAAGGTAATCGGATGGAAGAAACCCCGGGCAATGGCGGACTGGCCAGGTTGCCAGCTTGCCCGATGGCAAGTGGGCCCCCTTAACATAAGACAGTTCGGGCCCCCAGGATATGTGTCGACTAAAGATCTTAAATACTATATTAAAAAATTCATTGTCTGAGGAGAACTTGGAATTCCTGTACGTTGCTATGAAAAGGAATTTCTAGATGATTTGGATATAGAGTACTTATTAACAGATTTGCACAGTCATCTAATGAACTCAAATGTTTCTTGAGATGCCATTAATGAAGTGGACCAAATGCAATACACTTCTGTGCATTTGAATTGTTAATCTTTGACAGTTAGAATTATCCTTTAAAAAAATTTTAATTGGCAAATAGTTTGCACTTTATTTTCAGTTTGGTTAAAATATTCTCAATATAACAGTATAGTTCCAAAATTACAGTATGCTATACAACCACCAAAATTATTTAATATTTAATCATAAAATTACATTTATATTTTCTATTTATAACTTTCAATAATAGGTGTATACTGTATTTAGTAATATATATAATAGAGTTTTAGGTTAGGAATAGATTATATTAACTTATTGATTTTAATTTAATATATTTGTAATAAATATTATCAAAAAATATATTTGAGATGGTGACATAGATGTGATAGGGGCCCCTATTGTCTCATGGCAACCACTCTTTTCAGACCTAGTCCGCTATTGACCCCGGGGAAAATCGGACGAAAG
>BGPR01027611.1:0-12349 GCA_013235015.1 Araneus ventricosus
ACTCTGAAGACAGCTTGTTTTCAAGCGCTCGCCTGGCCTCCTTTTAACCAACATGCGGCCATCACTGGCACCAAGATAGAAATTGCTGTCATCTGAGAACACAATAGACCATCTCCAGTCCTCCTTCCAATGAACTCTACTTGACATCACTGATCTCGTATATGACGGTGATGTGGAGTCAATGGAATGCTACAGGGAGTCTGAAAGAGTGTGGTCTAGTCTGTCACAAAATGCTATAGGGTGTCTGGTGAAACCTGCCCTGCAGGTGATCAATTTGTTAACGGTCACCGTATCACTTTGGTGCCAACAGAAGCTCGAATTTCTAATGCAGACAGTCATGCGACGAATACGGCGGTCCTCACTCTCAGTAGTGGTCCATGTGCGTCTGGACCCCGGTGTTCTTGAGACAGTACTTTCCCGTGACCACTGCTCCCAACAATCATGCATAGTGGATAAACCATGCTTCACCATCGTCAGAAGAAAGTCCGGCTTCTCGTAACTCTATTACGTGGTCTCGTTCAAACTCAGAAAGCGGCTGATACTGTCTTCTTCTTCTCCTTAAAAGCATTCTTGACTCAAGTGTAGCTCACCTAAGAGTGACGCTGATAACACCACTATTATTCGCCTGGTACGAAATATGAATAAATAAATGAATGTCATCTTTCAGATTTCCAAACACACCTCGCAAATTTGGTTTATCGAGAACATTTCTTTTTTTGGTGTTGGGATTATATTTTCCGTCAGTGTCATTTCCAAACCCAGTCGAAAGTTTTAAGACGACAAAAATAGAGAAAATTCAATATGATGGAATCCCATGCCTGAAGCAATGAGAAGTAAAGTACGCGCTCTTAAAAGACTGATTCAAAGAACTAGAAAGGATTTGAAAAAATACTTAGCTTGTTCTTACTTGGCTATAAGATTTCTAAGTTTAAAAAAATGATTTTTCAAGCTAAAAAGGATTGCTTTCCAAAGTTTTTAGAGAAGAAAGAATAATATTGGCGTGACGAAAAACGTTATTAAAGATAGATATCAAGATTACAGAATTATCAAGGATAATGATGAATTTACAGAAAATTACGAGGAAAGAAAATTTAATAAAAAAACAATTTCTTTAGATTGATGACGATAGAAGTTCATAAATTTACAGAGGAAGAAATCGAGAAATGCATAAAATGTAAGAAAAGAATGGCAGAACTCATCCAGGAAATGATCTTCATAGGCAAACCGTTGTCTACCTTTATTATAAACTAGTGTCTAGATTAAGAACTTTTCCCATATATCTGGAAAATTACAGAAAAGATATTAATTCCACAAGAGAAGGAGAGTATGAAATATCAGTTTTATAGACCGATACAGTTTTATAGACTAATATATTTATTACCACTTTAGTGTAAAGTACACTACTGACAAAAAGTATTGCAAGATTCACAAAATGCGAAACATTTGGAGTTAATTTTAATACAGTGGTTCAAAATTAATGTTGAAGAATTGTAGGACGTACAATCGTTGGCTCTCACATTTTACAGTGAAGATTTTATCACAAAGGCATTTAGGGGAGCGTCTAGAATTTGATGAAGACGAGGGGGGATTTCGTCTTATCCCGCTTAGTTGAAAGCTTGCAATGATTTCAAACTTGCATCAATGGTTTTGTTTCCCGTGCACATTGCTTACATGCATTTTTGTAAAAATAACACGCATATTCGAGAAGATATAAAGGTTTCTTCAAAATATCCCAAATTTTTCCTCATGCGTTTTGTTTATAACATGCAGTGCTTTCAATCAAATCATACGAAACGTAAAGAATACAGAACAATGTAATATCGAAGCATTATATTAAAATTTGAAGTATGAATATTTGAGGAAATATGAGTATTTGTAGTTAATAATTTTTAACTGTGCATACTTGAAACACAGCATAACCTCACTTTGACATGTGAGTGCCAACGATTGTACGTCCTACGATTCTCCATAACTGATTGTTTTCCGTTGTTTTCAACATAATACCAAATGTTTTGCATTTTGTAAATTTTGCAATATTTTTGGCTAGTAGTGTATTTGATCAATTCATTTCGAGCAAACAATTATTTTCTCTACGAGAGGAACATTCTAAATTGAAATCGTTTTGGAATTTGAAAAAATAGAAGCATAACACAGGTCAACAAGAATTTGGGGTTTGCAGAATGATAGTTGTTTTTTAGTAAATCAAACAAGCTGATGATAAAAATCTATCGAAAGATCAAATTCTATTAATTCTTATATCTCTATATATGTCTATCAAAGTATACAATATACAAGTCTTTCAAAAGAAAGTGCGCAAGTATTAGGATCAATATTTAAAAATTAAAATTTACTTGTTACAGTAACAGCATTTTCTTAGTACAGAAATCCAGAAAAAGAAATAACCAGGTGTTTTATTCAAGAAGAATAACTTGTTTTACTGTATACGTATTCTTGAAGTTTTTTATCATCCACAACAGATCATGGCCTATCTCAGTGGAGACTTCTGATTCTAACAAGAGAAGCATAAATGTGTCTTTCTACGTAATTCTATTCTACATTTTTCTATTATTTGTATCTGTATTTTATTAGAAATATCCATATGCGCCGTTCTATAAAATACAAAGAGTTTTAATTAATTTTGACTGATTAATTTAATCAATTTAAATTTAATATATTTGTTAAATCTTGTTAATTTTAACTGTCTTTCTACATAATTTTGCTTCAATTCCTGTAGCTCATTCAGTAATTTTAAAAGAATCATACGAAAACCTTGATTTTCTCATCATTAAAATAAAATACCAAGAATTTAAATGGGAAATTTATGGAAATTTTAATATTTCAATTATTCTATTTGGCTAGCAAGGCCGATATACAAAAAATGCCTTGTTTCCAATGTGAGTGCGGTAGTGGATATAAAAGCCATACCTGGATAAGAAAAGAATGTCTTCTAAGTAAAAATTTTAATTTAGGAGGAAAGACTGTTATTCTGCAGAACTCGGTGCATCCAAAACAATTTTTGTTACCACCCTTGCACAGAAAATAAAGGATTAAAGCTATGGATAAAAATGATGACTAATTTCGATATTTAATTGATATTTCCCCACATCTTTTGGCAGATAAAACAAAGAAAGTGCTTTCATAGGCTATATGACGGTAAGTAAAGGTTAAAAAATCTGAGAGTTAAATGAAAACGTTCGAGAAAGAAAACATGGTTTAGTTTTAAAGACGTCAAGCAGAATTTTTTAGGGAATTACAAGGGTCCTGATTATAGACTGACAGTGGAAAAAATGCTGCAAAACTTTGAAGAAATGAGTTGCAGTATGAGTTTAAAAGTAGACTTTTTGAACTCCCATCTTGAATATTTTCCTGAAAATTTTGAAGTATTGAAAGAGGAAATGACCAAAATATTTCACCAAGATATACATTGCATGAAAAACGACAACAAAGACAGTAGAATTTGAATATGTCGGGGCTCAAAAAGAAATAATGAACCAGTTTCAAAATCTACAGACTAGCATTCCTTTGAAGAAAAAGTAAAATAAATTTTTCTAATTTAGATACTTTTTAGATACATTTATATATCTGACTTTATTATTATTTATATTGTTACAAAACTGTAATGTCGTTTCACTGCCATATTAGTCTCATGATTGGAAAGAGAGATTTACAGGGATTCGTATTGGATGGAAACCAATGATCCTGGCCTGGGCGATCCTTTTGGCAACCTGGCGACAAATTTGGAGACCAAACGAAGGTTTTAGGAAATACAAGAATTATCGATCTATCTCTATTAGGAGCGGAGATATGCTATATCGGATGAGCCCAAACGAGGGGTAATCTCTTTGTCGTGTTGATCGCAGTGCGAATTGGTCAGCTGTCAGACGTTGTTGTTAGTGCTGTTTCTGTTATTATTAGTGATTAGCTGTCTGTTTGTGTTGCTAAGTTGTACAAGTGCCGTTTTTCTTATTACCTGTGCTTTGAATTTTCTAGATTATCCGTGGAATATAGCATCGTTTTGCATTATCTAGCTTGTGTATCTAGGTCTCACATTTGATACTAACTTGACGTTCATGGACCATTTGAATGCACTACAACAGAAAATATTTAGGATCAATGAAAAAAATAAGAAAGATTACGAGGGCCACGTGGGGGGTTGAGACCCAATGTAGTGAAAGAAATATATTTAACTGTAATTGAAAAAATGATTTCATATGGTCCTGAGACATGGTTTAGAAATACAATAAAAATTAGGAATAAAGTACTACAGATACAGAGACCTCTACTCATAGCAATTACAAAAATTTACAAAACTGTTTCTAATGAATAATTTCAGACACTTTCTGGCTGCGACCCACTGGATTTGAAATTAATGACAGAAATAGAAACTACTAGAGAAATTAAGAAACTGAAGGCAAAATATTATCTTCAGAATCAAAGGAGCTTTGATTATGAAATCAAGCTAAGACCATGGCAAAGAATTAAAATAAAGTGGGAATACTTTCAAAATATGATTGAAGATCATCATATATTTACAGACGGCTCAAAAAAGGGAATAGAGTTGGTGCTGCCTTTGTTCATTATGTGAACAAACAAGAAATAACAAAATCGCAGTATAGGTTGGCCGATAAAAACATAGTTGACATGACTGAAGTTTTTTTCCATACATAAAGCTATTGACTATATTCTAGACCACGAACTCTAGGACTTAAAAATCGTGTATGATTTAAGATCAGCATTAATGACAGTAGAATCCCTAAGCGACAACAGAGCATTTATATAGCACATAAAGAAAAGGCTGAAAGATAGAGATGAATGTAATCTAAAAATGGAAACTGGACAAGGTTAATTTATCCAGAAATTTATATGATTCGACTCAGTGCCGACTTTTATTACACTCAGATTATAACGGGACATGGTGCTATTTGGTGCTTTACAAAACCGAATGTTTGGTAAAGATTCTAAATGCCAATGTGGAGAAGACGAAACTGTTAAACATATCCTAATGTAATGTCCAGATTGGGCTCACCGACGAGATAAACAACCAAACAGTTGGTTAGTAAATAAATTCATGAACTTATCTGTTTACAAGGATTTAAGACTTACTCAGTCAATATAGTTAAATCTTTATTCGATTCTAGCTTGGCGAATCGATTTGGATGGACTGATTGGTGTGTGGCGTGTTTTCATTTTTGCTTAAATGGTTTGCTAAGTTTCATTGTATAATTGCGCTTGCATCTGAGGAGTTTGGTGACACGTCGATTGAGCGAATTTCGCTCCCGCCAAGTGCTGACTTGTGCTATCGTGCTGGGAGGGGCCGCTTCGTGTTACCCCATCAGGAGTTCCTAATGGCTTCGGCTAAGATGGGAACTCTAATTGTACCTAGCTTGCCGGACTGCTTTCAGCGAACACCCACCGGACGATTTTAGTAACAATATGATTTTCTGAAGTCTTTTTTTGCATGTAAATTTTAATGACATAATAAATATATTATAAATTGTATATACTGGAAATTTTTAAAATGTTTCAGATTCGAAATTTTTAATTTCGCTTGTAAAAAATCCTTACGTGATACAGAAAAATGGATATTATTTTCAAAATCGGCATTACAAATATCACGTAATTTACATAAATTTAAGAAAACTGCAAACAAAAAGTTAACTTTTGTAGACCTGTGTAATCTACGAAAGTTAACTTTTTGCATGGGGTGCCCTAGAAAAGGCAATTCATTAAAAAGGTACCAAACGAAAACAAATCGCATGCATGGTGTCTTTCGGCATGAAACTCATTTTATTGAAATACAATGCATCAAAGACAATCCTTCTGTTGATAAACAATTGCTTGAAGGGCAGAGCAGCTCTTTTGGTGTATGGTCAGAAATGACATTAGAAACAAGATATATCATAGTGATCGAGGGCCGGGCATCACTGTGGTTGCTTATCGCCAATGAGTTGCTAAATGCATTTGAGGAAGATTGCAAAGTTCAAGCATTTGCTGATGATACTGTTAATTTAATGCCACTACGCTCGGAAAATTCAAGAAATATATTAAAAATTATAAGATTGGACGAGTCCTTTTTACCTGAAATTTAGCAGTGCAAAATCTCTATACAATATTTTTAAAAATAAAAAAAGATATCACACACTCTCCGGGTATTATAGTTATACAATAACATAATTAGTTACTCAAAGAAGAAAATACAGAAGAAGTAAACAATAGTGATAACACTGTATCTTTCGCGCGCAACGCAGCAGTATCCAATGATTGCATTAACAATATTGTCTATAATCAATTAAGATAGAATCAAACTACAAAAATCATGCTTCAATAAAAATTATAATACATTACGATTAAACAAATAAAATGGAAAAAATGGAAGAGAATTCGAATGGCGAACTTTTTCAAAGTGCCACTCGCCATCGGAGTTCTAATATGGATAAATTTTCTGTCGAGGGAATGACTTAATAGTTAAATAATATTTCCTCTGTGGCATGAATTTATCCAATAATTGAAATAATGTAGGAAAAAACTTTTCTTTAGTAAGAAAAACTTCAGAAAGTCTTCTTTAACAAATCAAATATACAAATAAAAAATCAAATTAATCTACCCTCTGCGAAATACAGTGAAAACAACGCCATCCAGCAATTCAGAAACAGAGATACAAAGTCTATAAGCTAGCAAACCTAGCTCCATGTTTTGAGAAAAATTCGAACGAAACATAAATTTAGAAGCTCTTCAGTCCTTTTATAATTAATTTATTATAGTAAAAGAAATTACTTGGATAGCTGTTTTCTTTTAAATTATTATTTAAATTATCAAAAGCTATGACAAATGTTGAATGGTTATTATAAATATTTTTTATTATATTAATTTGTGAACAAATAATGTTTTTTTTAAATTTTACTACTAAGATTAGTATGAAAGTCACAAAGTGTAATGGCCTTAAAATTAAAGTTTTTTCTTTTATCATAAATGCCAATCGAGACACCTGAATCCAAAATTTCAATTTCCAAATCTAAAAATTTGCATTTGTTAATTTCATCATTGGTTTTGTTTAATTTAAGTTCTTTAAGCTCTCTTTCATTTTTTCTATTTTATTTGATTAATCTTAATGTATTATAATTTTTATTGAAGCATGATTTTTGTAGTGTGATTCCATCTTAATTGGTTAGTTGATTCTAGACAACATTGATGATGCAATCACTGGATACTACGTTGCGCGCAAAAGGTATATTGTTATCACTATTGTTTACTTCTTCTGTTTCTTCTTTATTTTCTTTTTTGTAATTAAATATCTTTCTTTTGTATTTTAATAGAAGTTGCTACATTTTTGCGCCATTCTGTTTAATGCAAAGTTTAATTTTTAATTTCTCTTGTTAAATTATTTCACTTGTGCTTACTCAAAGAAGCTTAAATACGTTCAAATTGCATTCGACCAGAATTTATCTTTCATTCTGCACTTGAATATCATCCAGGAAAAAATTGGGAAATCAATGGGAAACTTGACCCAGTTACAGATTTAATTTAATGGTAAAGTAAACCAAAGGAACAAAGATTTTCAAATTAAACGATTGCCGATTAAACGATCTTACAAAGGCATTTAGAAAAGTTTCAAACGAAGCACTCCAACTCCTTTGTGGTTGCCCATCTATTGATGTTAAGATAGCTGTCGAAAATAAACTGATCGAAGATATTGAACGAGCAAAAAGGATTTAATTTATAAATGATATTGCAAATTTTGATTAAGAAATTTGGACGCCACCTTGGAAAACTAGATCTATACCAAGAATATATACCATTTCAAGATAGTAAGGGATGAGGGTAACTACATTTGCACTGACGGTTCCAAGATGGAAATTAGATTGCGCTATGCATTTGGTTTTTTTCAAGGATGGAGTGGAAATTAATCAAAAGCGTTTAGTATGGTCTTAACGGATGAATTGATTGATTATTTTGGGGTTTATAGGTGCAAGAGCCAAATTTAGCTAAGCTGCGCCAAATTATGAAAACGGAAAGGGTCTAAAAAGGTGTAATGGTAGATCTTTTTCACTAACAATCAACATTAATGGATATAAGATCGGTAAATGAGAGGAGAAATATATTAAACAACTTAAAAGACTCTATTAAGAAAAGTTATGGTGTTTTTCAACTAATGTTGATTAAGGTCCATCAGGGTACTCGGGAAATGAATTGGGCAAATCAGCACAATTATCAAATGACATAGATATTCCCTGTAATAGTTCAGTTGTCTAAATTAGAAATGAAGGCAAAAGTAGAATTAAAGAATAATGGCAACGCCATTGAGACAATGCTCAAAAAGGGTAAAGAGCAAAAGCATTTTTTGAAAATGTTGATTTTTATCGAATAAAAGGTAACTTTTCTGTAAATCAAATCCTTACGTGACACGGGATTTTTTGGGCTCACCAAGCCAGATTCTTTGTTAAAGACCCTAAATATCAATGTGAAAAGACAGTGGGAACGGCTGAATATCTAATGAAAGAATCTGAAATTTAGCAAAGTAAATGAAGTAAACAGTGGCGGCGACTGGAGTGCAAAAGTGGGGGGAGGTTGATAAAATATTTAGAGACACCTAAAAATTCCCGGCAGTATAGGGGGTAGACAACAAATTTTACAAATTTAATTGCAGAATTAGCTAGCTTTCTTGAACATTATTGAATTTTTGTAATTCCTAGTTTGAAGCATCTAAAATGAAATAAAAATTTAATTTTTCACGCAAAAAGGGGGATACCCCCCAGTTGTCGCCACTGGCAGTAAACAGCCAGTTATTTGGGAAAACCAACCACTTAAAGTATATATTGTAAATGCTAATACCTCTTCTTCTATTAAAGAAATAATGTCTGAAGTTTACTACCTGAAACTGCACTAGTGTTAACTTTGCTTCGTTTCTTAATGTCTTTTCTTTTTCATAATAACTGCATTTATTTACTTATTTTATTTGCTTAGTTGCGTAATAAGAACTTTTTTAAGGACTTGCATTTATTATTTATATTTTGTTATAACTTTTTTTCGTGCATATATTAGTTTTTATTTTGTTGTTCTTTTGTTCAAAATTCTTTGATTCAGTTTAATTCTTTGGAAAGCTTTACCTTAATTTGTTCATGAAAATACTTCGTTTAGATAAGTTATGTATTATACTATTTTTCTATGTTTTTTTAAATTAGTTTTTAGTAAGAGAAATAGTTTTTAGTAGTTTTTTCAATTTATTTTTATTTTATTTGTTGATTTCTCTTACGTTAGCCATTTTGTCAAATTTTTATGTTTCTTTGGGAAAGTTTACTTTTAAAAAAATAGCCTTTTAATTGATTTTTGATTGATATACTTGATGTACCTTGTATCATCTGTCCTTTTAGTAACCAATGGGTCCTTGGACCCCATATATTAAGTGGACTGCTTGGCAGCGGCCCCTCTTATCAACCGCATCGATTGGGCTAGGGCGGAGTCTACATGCGTGAATACAAGACATGTGATATATAATTGAAATGGGTGTTCAAACTACCAATTAATTAGCCTAAATAAAATATAGTTATTTTTTCGTAGTGTGATCGTACGTGCGGGAACGGCAATCGCACTCGCATTGTAGAATGTTCTTTGGACAGAGAGGCGATCGACCCATCCTTGTGCGATGCAGACAAAAAGCCGGTCGAATATGAGAGCTGCACACTTGGGCCGTGCGAAGAAGTGAAATGGGCAGTCTCCGAATGGAGTGGGGTACAGTATACATCTAATTTATTCTCCTTGAAATTTCGCAATCGCATTAATTGAAATTGGGTTTGCAGGAACCACAAAAAGTTCGTCTCAATTAACAGATTTAAAGAGAGGAAGTGTTCCTCTCCCCTCTTTTTCGCATGTCGCTGAGATTCCAGACTTTTCATAGGATGATGCAATACTTCCCTCTTTGAATTAACGTAAGAGTGCCATAAATGCTGTACAAAATATACAGATGTGTATACTGTATTTTTACTTCCTTACCATTTTGTGCAAATTTAATAAAATTTATTCCGGTTTTATTAATAGGTTACATAAAAAAATTAAGCACTATAATTGTTATATTTGTAAAAATAATCAAAACATAATAACGATATACTTTTGTCTTAAAGAAACAAGAGGCAATGAAGATTTTTCGTGGTGATATTAATGTTCAGTAGGTTACTCTCATACAGATTTACATCATTTCACTTCAGTAGCAATTCCATTGTTGCACAGTGAAAAATGTTCTTCTATTTGAAATATGAAGATTCTTGTACAGTCCCGAAAAAGAAACAGGAGCCACCCAGCATTATTTTGCCGTCTTTCATCACATATTAAAATAAAAAGTACTGTGATTTTTAGGAAATAACGTCTAGTAAAAGATTCCATGTTTAAAATTTTCACAAGGGATCATAAATATATATATAATTGCACTAACTTCAAAATTTCCAATGGAAAGAGACGTTTTTCTTAATAAATTTTAAAACTACATCAAAATTTATGTTCTATTACCCCGTTTCATCATCCTAGCTTTTTTTTATTTCGAAATTATACGCAAATCAAATTTTGAATAACTAATTTTAAAATAGAATTTGTTAATTTTATTGTTATCTTGAGGAATAATATAACTATTGACCTAGAATTTTTTTTATGTAATTGTATGAATTATTCTATATATTTTACACTTTTACTTTTTATTTTAAAATAATTTTCAGCGCATGGAAATGTTATATCACAACTGATGTTTAAAATTTTTTGAACAGCCAGGCTTATAACTTTTAACAGTAATCGAGACAGATGGTCATTTGATAAGCCTTGGCAAAATTTCAGCATATTCGTGCGAGTAGTTTTGAAGTAACATTAAATTTTCTATTTTTTCGCTGTAAAACGATGTACTTAAGGGCTAATCATATATTTGAAAAACGTTTTCATTATTAAATATAATCATTTCACCACTTTATTTTATAAAATTTAAATATATAAACGGTTAACTAATTATATATATAAATTAAAATTTTATAAATTAAAGTGGTGTAGTATTTCATTTAAATCATTAAGATAAGAAGAATGTGATAATACCAATACCTATCTACTTACAAAAAAACCCTAGAAAATAAATAGAAAACTGTGAAAGTCAGAATAAATTTCATGTTAATACACATACTTATTCATACACATACTAACATTTCATTAAAACAACGAATATTCTCTTTATTCAATTACTTCCATCCATGTAAAAATGGCTACGTAAATAATTATGCATTATTAAAATTTTAACATTTTGTGATCGAAATTTGTTCAGGCGAAAGTGAAAATTTTCAAAATTTCCAGAGCTATAGGATATCATGATTTTTGCAGGACAAACTAAATTTTTTTGGAAAAAAGTTCTGCTCTATAGAACTTTTTTACGCATAAAGGTTTACCGATTGTAAAATGTAGATCATTACTTTGAAAATAGCATTTAAAGTGCAAAATAGTTTAAACTGCTACTACAGGCATTAAAATCTAAGCAGAGTTCTTCTGTATCTAAATGTGGAGACAACCCCTTTCATATTTAAAACACAAAATATCGAATATCTTCTGATCTACTCATGGCATATTAACCGAAATTTATTTCTAGGGGTATATTTTCATGAGAAATTTATTTCTAGGGGTATATTTCCATGAGAAATTTATTTCTAGGGGTATATTTTCATGAGAAATTTATTTCTAGGGGTATATTTTCATGAGAAATTTATTTATGACATCGAAAATGGGTTTTGCTATTGAAATTTTGAAGTTAGGGCAATTTTAATAATTTAGATGACCCCTTTAGATGTTTTTAACCATAAAATCTTTTAGTATACGTTATTTCCTGATGTACGGTACTTTTTTCCAATATACAATGAACTAGCGCAAAATAATGCTGGGTGGCTCCTTTAATTTCAGAGACTGTACCAATCTGTTATTATTATATGTTGTTAGTTATTTCAAAATGAAACTTCGGGAGGATATTGAAACACAAAGTTTATAAATTATTTAGAATTCTAATGGTGCTTTTAAGTACTACTTTTTTACTTTACTCTTTTACTTACTACTTACTTTTTTTATTTTTACTTACTTTTACTTTTTTCATACTTTTACTTTACTTACTTTTTTTACTACTTACTTTTACTTTTATTGTACTACTTTTTTTATTTTACTTTACTTTTTTATTTTACTTATTTACTTATTTTACTTACTTTTTTACTTTACTTACTTTACTTTTTTACCTTATTTTTTATTTATTTACTTTACTTACTTTACTTTACTTTACTTTACTTACTTCACTTTACTTTACTTTACTTACTTCACTTTACTTACTTCACTTTACTTACTTCACTTT
>BGPR01027612.1:3756-20588 GCA_013235015.1 Araneus ventricosus
AAGAATTATGCTTTCTAAGTACATATTCAACTATACGAAAATATCTTACATCCGACATCAAGGAGTCCCACCTGAGGGTACCACGAGTACGTGGATGAGAAGTGGCCGTATAAGTAAGTGGTTCTTGCTCCTGGACGTGGGTGCAATAATGATGATATGACTCTTAGTGCCTATCACCGATGATGGGTCGGACCTTCGTAGAAGTGGAGGGGGGGTCTTCGAATTTTTTTTTGTTTGTTTTATACCCACTCCGACCAGCCTACCAACCGGGTGTAAAGCCTGAAACGGTCGGTGGGGAGACAAAAAGTTATATTTATATTTACATACTATGCCCTGAACAGGTGCAGTGAGTTAAAACAGTGCTGAGTGATAGAGAACAGCTGCTCGCCCACACAAGTGGAGAGAAGAACTGGTCACAAATGTTCAACCCTCCTAGTGTGGGGAGGGCTTAATTACAATTCGAAGACTCTCACTTAATATATAAAACTGCAAATAAAAATATAAATTACTACATACATAAAATGCTTAAAATCCGTTAGGGAAAAGATGTAGAACGGATAATAGCATAAAAGCAAATGCAATAACAAAGAATAATGTATAATAACAAATAATAATAAACAAGTAAAAGATAAAAATATAAAACTAATAAATAAAACACTAAATAGCACTTCCATAATGACACTAAGAAACCTTAAAATACACGAGAAGACGTCTAAAAGAGATCCAATAACACTAAAGCCAGCACACCAAATATCCAGGACTTTCTAATAACCCAAGATCTTCCAGATCCAGTGCGGAGTGAGGAGCTCAAGTAATGGAGGACCCCGGATCTCTATGTTTCAGATTTGGCGCGATGTTTAACACAAAGGACCCTATATCTCCAGTAATCTAATCATAGACCTCTTCCTAACCAGAACCTAACCAATCTCTGGATACATCGCTCTGATACAGATTTTAAGTTCCGCCTCGCAGTCTTCTTCATCCTGCACATAAATCAATTCCGATCTCTCTCGAGGAAAATTGGCGCACAGACCAAACAGAATTTCAAATATTTACCGACGGTTCAAAAACTGACAACGGAACTGCCTCTGCTTTCTGTGTCTTCCGCCATGGATTTATTCATCACAGATGATGGGTCAAATTAGATGATATTAATATTGTTTTTCATACTGAGATGGTAGCATTAAGAGAAACCATGCTCTGGTTATCACAAGAGTCCCTGGCAAAATGCACTATTCATACAGATAGTCAATCGTCCCTGAAAGCTCTTGCGGTTCCTCTCCAGCCAAATTCAACTATTGACCGGGAAATCCTAAACATCTGGAGCTCCTTAAAAACCGAAGTTGTTATCTCCTGGGTTTAAAGGACATTCGGGGGTACTAGGGAACGAGGTTGCTGACCAGGTTGCCAGGCAGGGTACTCATGGAAGTACTCTCAACATCAATATCCATCTTCCTATATATTGCCTTAAAAAATCTCAAAAAGTGTTCCCTTGAAATCTGGCAGGATAGATGAAACCTTTTCGAAACGGGACGGCGAACCTTCCTTTTCGTACCTCAAGTCAACATTAATCGAGCCTCATTCAATTGAAGAACCAACCAATTCATCACAGGACATAGGCCGTTCTTGACCGATCTTCATAGATTCGGCTTATGTTCACACGATCGATGCTTTTCGGTGCTAAGGGTGATCCAAATCACTACGCAACAATCTGCCCAGTGATAAAACCCTTTCATTTCACGAAGCCCAGCTCTGAAAACCTTTCGACGTGGTGTGAAAATATTGTACAAGACAAAAGATCCCTGGCACGACTCATGCATATTATGAAGATCCTTCATGAACGAAAGCATGATATCATCATGGATTAAGAAAGACTTTTCTGGCATCCACCAGAAATTAAGACTTTCATTGCAGACTGTTTCATTTCACTTTTTGTATTTATTATTTTGTTGTTTAAATTTTTTGTATTTCATCTTTACGCTGAGAGGGTTTTGTATAACCGTAAACCTTATCTGGTCGGTTCCCTCCCGGTGAATCAATAATAATAATAAAGATTTTAAAATCATTAAAAATCAAATCAACAATAAAATCGAACCTTAAATCGAGCTGAAAACACACCGACAAAAACCCTCAGTATCATGACAATCAAGTAAAAAACACTTTTTAAAAAACTGTGGTATATTCTAAAAACCATCGTCAAATATATTTCTAATTAAATACTTTTTATCCACTTTGTCCATATAAGTTCTGACTTTAAGTATTGAATTTGATTCATGATTTTTCCGAAAGTCTTCCCTCTCTCCTATAATATATTGACTGCTTTTTAATTTAACGCATGAATAAAGGACAGGGAAGTTCACTGTACCCCGTATCCGTGGCCAGCTTAGCTTGGTGGTCAGCATGCTCAATACATGCGTTACCGATATGCACCTTCAGCCAGACTACGTTTATCAACTGCCTTGCATTAAAAGTATCCCTTTTAACATTGTTAACAAATTCAGATCTAGGCTTTGCGCTTTTAATGTCATCTATAAATTTATTTATTTAACACCCACTCCGACCCAGCCTACCCGGAAGGAAGTAAGGCCATGTTTAAATGCGAGTATATTGATCTTAGCATTATTTCTTAGAGCCCAGCCGGGGTCTCGCATGTGCCTCTAGTAATGGGATCACTATAGAGGGGGTCACAGTGCCTGATTCTTGTATTTGCTCCTGGTTATTCATATTCACCGTATGGCAAAGTGTTGGGACGGGCTGATGCTTGCGCGATCCTACACCAAGGAGCCTGTACTGTGATTCAGGATATTTTACTGAATAAACACTAGGAATATGATCGAATATTTGTTTTCTTTTAATATTTAAGTAAGAAACCAACAATATACACGTTTTCGTGAATGGAAGAACCTTTCCATCATATCACAATTGTAGGCAAAACTGCTTTAAACAAGATGAAACATTATGGTTTTTGCTTTTCTGAAATTATAAATAAAGTAGTTCACATTAAGAAAACGTGTGGGATACTTCGACAAACGAAATCTGTTACTATCTTTGTATCATATCACAAACACATAGAAATGAACTATCAGGAAATGAATTATTTCATTTTGTTTTGTCTTCTGCTTATGTTTTCTAGTGGCTAGAGATTATTGAATCTCTACCATTGATTTCAATGCGTGAAGGTTATTCTACTTTCTTGTTTGCTTTGGATCAATCCATTAGATTGGAAGCAAAATAAACATTTTGCAAAAGAAAATAGATACAGTAAATTTGATTTTTTATTGGATTTTATAATGACGGCGCTTCTTCAGACAGAAGTAGAACTGCTCGTGTCAGTCTTAAAAACTGTTGTTCTCATCGACAGAAAATTGATGGAAAGTTTGCAGTGTCTATGGATACGCACTTCTTGTGGCAAACAGTTTTGCATGAGTCTTTTATGGTTAAAATCGTAAGTCTCTAAAATCAACTGTTGTGATCAGCAGAAGTGATGAGAGTATTAAAAGGATATAGATATGGACTTATCTGGTATTTCATTAAATTCATAGGAATCAATATTTTCAAAGTAAATATAAAAATCATGGAGAAAAGAATAATACCCTACTTAGAATTCTGAATCGATTTGTAGAATCTCTGTTTCCTTGTATGTTACATATTATGGCAATATATGCAATAGTCAGCTGATCAATCCTTATAATGCTTAAAATAGCTACGATTGAAGAATTGATTTCATTTTTTTGTGTCAAATTTGTTTTCATTGGTTATTTGGCACAGTGTTCGAAGGAAAAAGAATTTAATTAAAAACTTAGTGGTGAAAAGCAATCGCATTTCATTTTACTTGAAAAGGAACAAAAACATTAGTTGTGTCATTAATCTAAGCTTAGGCTCAGCTGTTGTTATTCCCATCTCATTAGCTCTATTCTATACATTTGTTGTTTCCGAATCTTCTCATGAGCATAAAATGTTTTACAGTGTGTTTCTAACAATGGAGGTCAATGATTTTACTTCAGTCGTGGTAAGAAGCTTGATACTCGTAATGACCTTCCTGATTCACTTTACGTTGCCCGCATTGATAACAATACTTGCAAGCGCTCTTTATTACAGGATTAGCGATCTGGTTTAGTGAAGCACTCGAAAAGTTGAAAAATTTCGGTCTTCATGACAAATGTATTTTGAATTAAGCGGGAGTACTACGGGCTTTTACCAGTTAGTGCATGACGTCGAGCAAACACTTTTTTACTAATGTGCTGGTAGTGGCTTGATATTTATTTAGTCCTTGTTACATTCTTCCAAATTAAAAATGACTCTTTTTCTTCGGATTTTTACTGGGAAAACCTTGTGCGCCTGTTTTTGGTCCACTCCATTGTAACTAGTGTTGTTCTCAGTTCATCCAAAATTTCTTCGCAAGTTCGTGAAACTAAAAAGCATTTGCAGATGATCCTGAGTTCTCGGCAGAATGGCAGTGAAAACAACTATATAACTCTCCAACTCGTGACATACATGATGAATATGGTGTTTCCTGAACTGCCAGCATGTGGTGTTGCTGAGTTTAAACCAGCACTTATTCTAGAAACTTTTGGATCTGTGTTAACATATGGATTGTTGGTCATAAATATTAAAATGTAGAAAGAGGACTGCAGGTGCATTATTTCTGTATACTTCTATATTTTCTCAATTAATTAGAAACTTCATTGAAGCAAGTCATTGGCATTTTTTTCGCAGTATTGAAGGAGAAGCCAACTTACATACATTGCAGAAAACTTTGAGAACATGCACAAAAATTGTAAAAATTATCTAGGAGGTTTCACCAGAATACTGCAAAATATTCTATGATCTTACAAGATAAGTAAATAAAATTCTGTGATTTACATTGAAATTTAATTTATTGTCAATCCTATGTCAACAGGATTTTCACTGAAAATCTTCTTCTTTAAAGATTAGAAAGTTACCTTGCAGCTACAATTAATTGTTAAAGATGACATGTTATATGAAGTGAAAACTTCTCATATATGAGGGAAAGTTAAAATAATATCCACAAAAATGTTATTTTCTACATGGCCTATTTCCTTTTCCATAGATTTGTTGCAGCTATCCCCTATCTTGTATATTCTTAGAAGAAGAAAATTACTAATTAATCGTAAAATAATTCCTGCTCTTCTTTGTCTATGGAAAATTAAAGATATCGTGCAACAACCCTCACCGATCCGAAGATATGACAGTTGGAAAGGAGAAGATCTAAACTGTATTCAGGGTGTTTTTACACCTGGAAATCCGAATTGGTGATGGCTCAAATGGTCCGGCCCACCGCTTCTCAATGCATATTCTCATGCACCAACAATACTTCCTTTTCAGACATTTTAACTAATTTGAAGATCAGAGAACATTGACTATTCCGCAGTGTCAATGTGTACTGGTTAGATAGCACTATTTCTCGAGCTTCGTTGATCTTCTTGTATGGGACAGAGGGTAGCGGGCGTCTGTTCTCTTCTGTGCATTTAACTTCTCTGGCTCTAGTTAACAACATTTCTCACTAACGAAACTTTCTTCCAGACATTTTGAATATTCTAAAGATGCAACTAATCCGCAAAGAACTCTGATTACGCATTGTCGGTGGCGGTCTACTGATTTGCTAGTATCATTTCTCGATTTTTTCCCCTGAATCTTCTCGTCATTGTTGGAGATTAACGGGCGGTCTGTTGTCTCATCCATCAAGTTTGTATGATTCTGATTAATTTTGATTCGCCCATACACTTATACATGATAGAGCATAATGCTTTGTCATGTAGATGTAGACTCGGCACAATGTATGGCCATTCTAAATAGAGCAATCTGATCACTTTTTCGTTCCTTGTTGGATCATGCCAGCTGTTCGATATGTTTATAATGTAAGAAAAGCAAGGAAAATTTTATAATCGAGATAAAATATTAATAACGCAACTGTAGTATCAACTTTAATCATGTTTGCTTTGAAGACAATGTGATATACTTTGAGAATTTTAATTACAAAAATGCGATAATTCTTTACCTACCTATGTATATTCATCTTATCGCAATAATTTTAACTATTCAGATATACTAATCTATTACCTTTTCTGCATGCTGCTTGAATTTTTCTCTGGTAAACAAGATGTATTAAAGAATGGTTGAATGTTTCTCTTTTAGTAATTAATCATTTGTATGACTTTAAATATCAATGTTTCCAAACTAACTTTCCTTCTGGAGTAGCAAAATAAATTCAAAGCTTCAAGTATTAACGGAAATTTAAGAATCTAATCGACTTATTTCTGACAGTAATGAAACGCCATTTTTCTTAAAAAGACAATAAACAAATGTTTTCGAATCATACTCTTGATTAAAATAAATTAAAGTTAATATCATAATAAATCTAAGGTAGAAGCCTGTGAAAGTGTCTTTTCATCGACTTTGTCGTATATTACACAATATGGCGCTTTCATAGTATTTCAGCTTCATAGTACATTGAAGAGAATCGAAGTTGTATTTAGAACTCCCCCTGTTAGTCAATTGGTTCTAAAATTTGATTCAGATTCATAGTTTTAGTTTGGAGAGTACATACCAAATTTCATTTGTCTAGTTTGTTGCGCTTTTGACTTATCGCCGTCACATACCCATGAATACACAGACTGACAGACAATCATCCCAATGACGGATTTGGTCTAAAATTTGTTGCAGATCTATAATTCTGATGATAAATCCATATCATAAATTATAATAAATATTAATCTTTTATTAAATAATAATATAATAAGTAATAATCATATGATAAATAATAATCCTCTGATAATTTCATCTATCTAACTTATGTTTTTGATTTATGGGTTCACAGGCAGAAAGCTACCTCTTACCTCTGTCCCTAAACAACTTGGGTATGTAGAGACAGACAGACATAATTCCAAAAATCTGTTTTTCAGATTCAGGAAGTCTAAAACGTGGAGATTCATCAAAATTTCCGGACTCAATCTTCTGATGGTTATAATACTTCCTCTTTGTATACTTCGTAAAACAGGAAGTAAAAATCCTTACCTTAATACTTATTATAAGTAGTTAGCTCTGTAAGGTATTGAAATTCTTTCTATTTTCCAATACAAAGTATACGCGCTTTTTAACAAATTACAGTAATGAACCTGAAATCCATAAAGTGAAGGTGGCTGGTTCTCGATTTCATAACTGTGTTCGTTTTAACTGCGTCAGTTGCATCCGGCAACTAGTTAAACTGAAGGAAATGCTTTGACTAAAATGTTGAAAATCCCATCGCGATTCTCAGCCATTGAGTTCTCGGAAATAAACACATTCTATGGGGGAATATTTATTATGCAAAGCATATTTCAAGAAATTATTGCCTAACAAGTGTTCTTATCAATGAATAGCACGCTGTCGCTGAACTTCCAGAACTGCTTCCTTTTCAGATAGTCTGGAAAGGAAGCAGCGATAGACCGCCTTAAGTATACTAGAACGGTTTTTCTGTACTTTCCGATCGGATGTGTCAACATCATGGGAATTACGGTCTTCAAGATTAAAAATGCCGCTAAAAAGATTTCGTACAACAAATCACCTTGTATTCTGAAGAGAAGAAAGTTCTACTCTTTAGTATGTAAGTTCCTTGGTTGCTTCTTATACTCTCCATTTTAGACAGCAAATTTTTAAATCGACGCAAGCCAATTCCCTAAATTTAAATTTTTGCACGTTTCTTTTAAGTCGACTTCTTTCATGTTTGTATAGAAGGCACTTCGAAAATGACTTTTCCCCCACTTCTTGATTAATTATATTTCTAAAATTTTGTACAGTTTTGTGTTTCCAATAACAAAACAATATTTTAATATTTTTAGAGCTTGGTTGCAAGTTTATAGATTAATTTTAATTACATTTCCGAGTTGGTATTGGGAAGAAAATTTAAGAAAAATTTGATTATAAATTTTCATAATGTGTCTAATAATGAACTATAAAAAATAACAAAGTAAAAATCTTTTAAGTTTTTTATGCACTTAAAAGTTGGAAACGATATTTTCATCAAAGATGTGGACGTCGAAGCAAAATAATAAAAACCTGAAGCATGAAAACCAATACTATATAAAATTTAAGCCGCAATGTAATCAAGAAAAATAAGAAAGTACTCATGCCAATTAAAAATATGTTATAAATGTGACTGAAATTTCAATTTACTTAGAATATTTCTATGAGTGGAATGAAAAGAAAATTAAGCCGAACAAAAGCATTTCTCAAAAATATCATGTGTTCTACCTTAGAGCACTTTACCTTGCTTGTATTAATAAAATGATACTTTATTACAGTTTATAGCTAATTATGTCTATTTTCTGAGCTTCTTACTATTCATCATAAACACGCATCATGGCTTATATTGAACTATTTTATGACGATGATTGAATGATAATTTACTAGAGCTGCTTGTTTGTCTTCCACTATAGTTCATTTTTTAAACTTTTTGGTTCATTTGTTTCTGCATGTTTTAAAATGCATACTACCGATATCTGAGCTATTTTGACTAATAGTGTCTTCTCTGAAGTGCTCTGAATAAAGATAACTGAAATATATATAAGTTAGAAGTTTCAAAATTAAATAATTGAGATTTCAATTTCAAATCAATTTCAGACAATTACATTAATTATCTTTTGTGTTTAAGAAAATATTATACTAAACGAAACGAGATCAAACCCTTTATTAGACAGAAAAAGAATCGAAATAGAATATGAACCCTAAAAGGTGAAATTAGTTTAATTTTTCTTTTTTCTTCTTTACAAAGAAGGGAAAATATTATTTCCTTTATCTGTGTAGACAAAACCGAAGAAATCATTAACATTTGAAAACGTAACAAGTTTAAAAGTTTTAAGAATAATTTAAAAATTCGTTTCACCAAGTTTTATTATTTATAATTTGGTCAAACCAAGTTTGTACTCTTTAGGTTCCATTTTCTTGGTTCCGTGTTACTCCTGAAGTTCGCAATTTTACTAACGATTGGAAATGTGACCTCTGCATGCAACCACAGTGAAATCTCCGTGACCTTATTGGATGTTGCAACGGACATGATTGCTAGAGCAAAACTTAACCTTCCAGTCTGTAAGTATAATTTATTTTAAAACCGATAGATCCTAAATTCAAAAGTTATTCAGTCATTAAAGCATTCTTTTATCTCACTACTGAAAACTAATCTTGCCTTTTACACACTGTTTATAACGACTTGTAAAGATGGAATTTTTTAATATATTACTCACTTAATTTTGGATTTGCTGAAGTATTGAATTTAAGTACACGTGTATTATCGGTGATAATAACCTATTTTAATATATTCAGAACTTAATTATCAGTCAATCGATTGATTTAAGTAAATTTTGATTCCATTTGAGGGGCGCCGCCTTTGAAAAAAATTGTTTTAACATTTTAAATTACTTGTGATAATGAATTATAAAGTGAAGACCAAAAAGTAGAAGATATTTAAAATAAAAACACTTCTACTTTTAAATTCATTAATAAAAGTAATTTTGAAAAAATTATTAAATTAATTATATTTTCAAGCTTTGATACTTATGAAGAAAAAAAAGAAATTTTAGTAAGCACAAAAGTGCATTGGTCTTTAAAAAGGAGGAACATTTGTGACAATGAGATGAAGTCTTCAGACAAAGATGAAGTAGAAGATCAGTCATACATCAAACAAATCTGCTCACTAAAAGATTGCGAGTTGTGATTAATGTAGAATAACGTTTTCACTGGACGAAAAAAAAAATCATTACTCCCTACAGAAAGCATTTATGTTTGCAGATCGTTTTAATAAAATGAAAGAATAGAAAGAAAAATATGGCGTAGTCTAAACTTAAAGAATATTATATGACTTCTATACAATATAATTGAATCATAGATTTTTTTTAAAAATATTCTTTTCACAAATAAAGATAAAATTTAAAATATCTGATTATGGATTCGTATTTAGACACCTGCCTCGGTTCACAATTATTATTGCATATTTTTCTAAGAAGCTTTATAAGAGCGGCGTATTTTCTAAATTTTAATACATTGAGACAGCCTCTAAATCATTCTTCTCTTTATTTTTAGTGGAATTGCCTAAAATTCATAACTGGGGGATTCTGAATTTGGCGATTTGTCTAATTGAAGAATTACATATTAGGAAATATGAAGAAAGATATTAGGAAATATGAAAGTAATCTATCCTAAAAATAAATATGACGACGGCTTGTTATGCAAATTCTATTCACACATTTTAAAATACATAATTAAACTGAGTTACAAATTTTGTTTGATTTTATATATATTGATTTTGTACGGTAGAGATTAAGAGTAATAAGAATTCTTCTGATTCTTTCTGACTGACTCTGCCATCTCGTAAACAAAGGTAAAAACATCTACTAGTACAGCCTCTGTACCACCCATAAGGAAAAGTTAAATATATTTTTATATTGATGTAGATTTGATTTTTACCGCCTATAAGCAAAGGTTGAATGCAATTTTCTATTGATGGAATTTTCTTCCTTTTCTTTTGAAGTGCGTTAAGTATTTTAATCATTGTAGGTTCAACTTCATCTTCTTCAAGTTTAATATTGAAGCCAGTAGACTGTGAAGAAGTTTTGCGCAATGGGCAAACCGAAACTGGCATCTACACCGTCTGGCCAAGGAGCAGGGTGTCCGAAGACAAACCTCTGCAAGTGTCTTGCGACATGAATACAGACGGAGGAGGATGGACTGTAAGTCATGCACTGTTTCTTCACACGCTTTTTGCTCACTTCCTGACATGCTAGAATTCGAAACTTTAGTGCAGTTTTTATTTATTTATTTATTACCCACACCGACCCAATCACCCATAGGGGGTATGGAACGTTTTAACTGTCGGCGGGGAAGAGTACAAAAAATTGATACATTGTACAAACATTCAACAAATACAATCAGTATAAGAATAATAAATACAATAAAACACATAATGCAATAAAATAACAAATAAAAATAATTAAAATATAATGCATACAATAAAATAACAAATACAGAATAAAAACTTTATTGCAGTTGTAAATTCGAAAAGGCAATGCGCTATTTTAACGTTTTCAGAACCGAATTCCCTATGTTGTTCAATATCCTAAATGCCGCACAATATCGGGAAGATAGTGTAGCAATAATGTACAGGTTCTTGTGTTAATAGGGTTATTAGTTAATTGATTAATCTGAATTTTTCCCATGCGTATGGTGTCACCTGGTAGTGAATTTGGGAAAAAATAGAATACGTGATTCCGAACAGAAGATTCCGTGTTTTTTTATAATAAAGAATTATAAATTAGAATAAAAAATAGAAAATAATAACAATAAATTAAAAAAAACACTCTTTTATTAGTGTATTAAAATGTAGAATATGATTTTTTCGAAAATCTTGGAGTCGAAACAAAAACGTTGAAGCATAAAGAGCTGAAAAACAATACGATAATGAAATTAAGTTACCACAAATATCTTAAAAAGAAAATTATTAATCATTTCATTAAAAATGTAAATATATTATGAATTTGATTAAATTATAATTTATTTCGAGTATTTAAATCAGCACGTCACGCTTATAATTTTTTTCCTGCTTCCCCTCAACCAACTATTGATATAGATATTATATTCCACTTTTTGGTGCACTAATAAAAGCGCTTGCTAACAGCAGTTAAAGTTTTATTGTCTCAGTTTCAGAACAGAAACTGGCGACATTTTATCAACAAATCAAACAAAAATAAATAACTGAACCATTCCATCGAAGAAAACTCAACTAAACATTACCGGGTGCTGGTGAGAATTTATATACTAAGTTCAAAATACCGATATGAGTTCTTCAGAAAATTAATGAACCCTGGCAACATGATCCGAAAATTATGATATAGTCTGAAGTTCAATAATTCTATTCAAAAAACTAATAGTAGCTTAATTTTACTTACAGAAAAAAATTCCTGTTGGTTTTTTTGAAGGCGCGAGAGGTTTGTGGTATTGATTTCAAAAACTTTCGCTGTAGCATTAATAGTTTTTTTTTTAAATTCGAATATAAATAATCAGAAATATTTCAGAATTCGATATTATATGTAATCTAGCTTATTATGAATTTTTTTCTACTAATTCAGTATATTTTATCCAATATTTTTTGAAGAAGTGCTAAGCAATGATCATTATTAAGATTTTTCATTGTGATGCGTTTGACAAAGCTCTATTGTGCGTTTAGATACAAAAGTATGAGCTGTACTCAGTAAAGTTATTTATTTCTTTGAAACATATACATATTTAGAGGTGACTGGAATTCTGGTCTTTAAGTGTCCGACCTTTGGATTAAAATATTTTTCTAATGTATAGTCAAATCTTAATACACAATCAGCCGATATTATAAACAATTTAGTTACATACAAATTTGCTAAGCAATCAGCATCTTAGATTAAGTACTATGTTACAATTTAAGATAACGAGAGCAAATTATAACTCACCTGTCTTATGAAACGATGATGTCGTCGCTAAATAAGCAACACCACCTATCTCAATGTTTTGAAATTTCTAATAGGAAAAAATTGCTCAGTGTTTCGCAACCAATAACGAATATTTCTGATTTCTTTCACATCTGGTAGGAACATGCGGTCTTAAGCTTATATCAGATGTAAAGAAATTTAGAAATATTCACTACTGGTTGTGAAAACTTGAGTATTTTTTCCTCTTTGAAATTTCAAAAAATTGAGATAGATGGTGTTGTTTGTCAAGCGACAATATATTCCTCAAGAACTGTTAAATCTCAATGAAAATAAAAATAAATGTTTGTTCATACTTAATCAGCTTAGCGTTGAGCTTATTGTTTCTATAATAGATTCTATGATTTACAGTGGCTTTGTATTAAAAAGTGGTGCGCAAAATACTGTAGTACAATTTTAAACGAATAATATCTGAGAACCAGGAATAGATCAATCTATTTTAAATAAATTCCCTCGAGTAAATTAGTTGCGGTTCACGAATGGCCTTTAGGAGTTAATCAAGATTGTGACTTTTGGTTTGGCTGTACTCTGTATCTATAATGATTGTAGTCAATTTAAGAATTAGCAGGAGTAAATGGAAGATTTGTGTAATGTTGGGCCACCGTTGGCGATGGTTGGGAGAATTCACCTGTACTGGGAATTTACTGCCCTAGGAAGAAATTGTACTTGGTGCAATTTCTTCTAGCGCAGTGCTTAGAATTGCATTTGGCACTTCCTTGCGCAGCGTTTAGAATTCCACTTGGCACTTCCTAGTGCAGTGCTTAGAATTGCACTTGGCACTTCCTAGCGCAGTGCTTAGAATTTTACTTGGCACTTCCAAGCGTAGTGCTTAGAATTGCACTTGGTACTTCCTAGTGCAGTGCTTAGAATTGCATTTGGGACTTCCTAGTGCAGTACTTAGAATTGCACTTGGTGCAATTTCTTCCTAGAGCAGGATTGGTTTTTGTAAACAAGTCCGTTTCGGCGTCGACCTAGAATCGGAGAGAGGTGAAATCTGTGGCCTGTTTATGGTCACTGTTTTGAAATAGCTCTGGTTCCTGAGTGCGACGTCTGCACTGTGTTTTTTCATGTGAGTTGTCGGTCTTATGTTTTTCAAGGTCCAAATAGATATATTTTTCTAAAATCTGATGTCATCAATTTAAGAAGAACATTACATTTTGCAATATAATTTATAAAATATAAATATTTTTGCATTTTGTATAGAAAAGTCTAAAATATTTTTGAATGAGTGTATACTTTTCTCCTATTTAACTTTGTTGTCTTTACGTTGTCACATAAGCTGCAACATGTTTCATGGAGATACATGTAGTGTCTTTATACCATAGGTAATTCAAAGAAGAGGAGACTTTGGTAGAACCAAAGATTATTTCTTTAAAGACTGGAAAAGTTACAAGAAAGGTTTTGGTGACATTGACAAAGACTTCTGGTTAGGTAAGTGTTTTTAAAAGAAAGCAAGATAGTAAGATTTTGAAGAAATTGTGATTTAACTTAGAATTAACATTTATATTGAGCGAAGCAATATAAACGTCGAAACAAAATAAATAAACGTCGCGTGACTACTTTGGTTTCATATAATTGCTGGAGTTTCAAAATTTGGACAAAATGCGTTCTCGATAAAAAAAAATACTCTCTTTTAATATTTTGCAGTACTTTTTACCACTTAATTTAATTCAAAATGATTCTGTAGGAGTGGCGCTACCTGATAGTAAATTTCAGAAACAACTGATTTCGAATTAGTAAAAATTAGAAAATAATTAAAAAATATTCTACTTTTTAGTACACTAATAAAAGAGAGTTATTTTTAAATTATTTTTATTTTGATTGCATTTAAATGGGTATAAAATATAATCACGTGCATTATTACCTTATCACTAACATCGAAGTGTATTGATCGCATCTAAGTGACAGCGAAGTGTATTAGGTTTTATTCTCAATCTTACACTTTAAAACAGAATAAGTAAATTGGGGAAATCTTTTTGATGAACCACCCTGTGCAACTATGTGTGTTTGCCATCGTTCATACAAAGATGTAAATGCGAATTACCAACCTCCTTTTACTACATTATCCAATGTCTTCGTCGCTGCTTTTCTTCGGAACTTGAGAATTGCTGGTCCTTCAAACTCTTCATCCAAGGAACATGTCATATGGAGTTGAGACCAGGAAAATAATCTGGTTGTGCAAGTACTGGAATGTGATATTTTGACAAGTAATTTGAAACCAGGACAGATCTGTGACCCGTGCCTGATCGTGGATGAGAAGTTTTGAATGCCTGTAATCACGAGCTAAGCAACTGCGCTGTATGTATTGAAACCAGAGGAAACCTGACCTGACTTGCTTGCTTTTCGCTTGTTCAGTGGGAAATTCCTTAATTCATTTTACATTTTAAAAATATTAAACCTTTCAGGAAGACAGTCATGCAGGTGTGCCAGCTGCTTGGCATATACTCTCCCTCTCCCGTCTGTCACAAATACGTACCGGCTCTTGCGGCTTTGAAATACAGACTGTCACGTCGGCGTGACCCCAGCTTTAGTGCAATTAGGCTTAACTAGAAAAATTGCACCGACTCTGAGCAGCCAATCTCGTTGGGAAAGTCAGCCAGATGGAACCTCACGTTCTCCGTACGGCCGTCCTCAAACAGTCAAAATGTTTCAGAACGTGTTGAACGTAGTAGTATGTGAGGTTTTGTTTTTAAATCGCGGATTTTATACCTAATAAAATAGTTTTGCCATACCTAATAAAATGGTTTAAAATCTGTGTTTTTCAGGAAACGACAACATATTTGCCTTGACGAGTCAACGTCTCCACTCGATTAGATTTGATTTGAAGGCTGTTGATGGAGAAGAGAGGTATGCTCTCTACGACACTTTTTGGATCGACGACGAGGATCATATGTACACGCTTCACATCAAAGACTACACGGGGAATGCAGGTTCGAAAAGTTTACGCAATCATATCTTGAATTTTTCATATTGATAAGTACAAAAAGCATTTAGAAAATTTAAACTAACTTCTGAATTATCCGTGTGAAATATTTAGCCAAATAATAATATTTTCCTCGCCTTTCCACTCTTTTTAAAAATTGTAAAATTCCTGCAGTTGTTTTTATTGCAGTAAATTTCTCTTTAATGGCCGAGATAATTTACCTTTATGTTATAAGGTCATGGTTTTTTTCCGTACTCATGAGAATAAAACATAGTTTTAGAATGTAGAAAAATATTAGAATTATCCGTTTAAAGTGAGAGAAGGTTGCCAAATTTGGACCACCTGAACAATTTTTAACATACAGTGATAGACAAGTAATTTTAATGGAAAAAGTAGTAGAATTTTTTGTAGTTCATTTATCTTCAAAACAGTATAATAATTTAATGTTTTTTGTGTGAAATAAGCTTTAAAGAAGTAAAAGTATAATTAAAAAATTTTTTTCATGGTCCAATTAAGGAAACTGGTTTCCTAAGTTGAACCACTGGTTTCCTAAAAAGAATTAAAATAAAGAAAAAATTAAGAATTGGATAGCCAATTTCTTTAAGAACTCGTTAAAGCAAAACTATTTTTTGATTCTCAAAGTCACAACGGCGTACGATGCATGCGCCCGAGTATGTGTTTTTATGCACTGTATCACTTCTTTTTCCTTTGTTTCCCTACAAATGATACTATTCTTAGTTTTTCTTCTTTTTGATCTAACATTTAATGGTATTAGTGTCCTTATAGTGTTTTTTTTGGCTTGTTCCACTTCCAATTTATGAGGACTATTAGTGGTAATAACTTCTTTCTGAATTGTTCCTGTATTTCAAGATAAAATCCCATTGATTTAAACATTCCAATTTAGGCAACTTTTTGACATCAACAAAAAACCGTAACTTTATCTTTAAACTATTTTAATGAAATTATTATTATAAATTGTAGCCAAACAAAATTCCTATCTAAAAATATAATATATTTCCCTAATTTTTCCTCCAAATTTTTAATTTCTCTCGTCTAAATATTTTTCCATGTTTCATAATATTAGGATTGTGAAAGAGTATTATTTTCAACAATTTTAGCAATTTATTCCTATACAAATATCCATTTCTATACTAAGTAATTTCTATACTATACTATTTAAATTTTTCTCATAATAGGGAAAGAGAAAAATAACGAAATAAATGAATATTCCTATAAAGCAAGTTATGACAGCTGTCAGAAGGCAGGGGTTTGGCTAAAAGAAAAATTAACATTTAAATCCGAAATTTTTATTTATGTTTCTTTATTTTTTATTATCTTTTGAGTTTTTGTTGATGCGTTTATTTTCTGGATCTCTACACACTCTACAGGAGATTCTATGGCTC
>BGPR01027614.1:6215-20587 GCA_013235015.1 Araneus ventricosus
GAGGAGTACAGTGCCGGAAAACGGCATGTTAGCGAGCAGTACAGTGCCGGAAAACGGCATGCTAGCGAGCAGTACAGTGCCGGAAAACGGCATGCTAGAGAGCAGCATTTGAAAGAGGTTTTACTCAGTGGCGAGGCGAAGGGGGAAGAGAAAGGGGACGCAAATTTTGGAGGATACCATGGGTGGCCAAAAAATTACGTGAGTTTACGTTACTTTTTAAAACCAAACATGATTAGGAGAAGAAAAAATATTACTAATATAATAGCCCAGATCTGTCTCTCACGGATCCGGTAACGCTCTGACGTCACCAACAATAAAATTCGCGCCATAGCACTGCGAGACGCTACACAGCATTATTTCATTGTTAGAGCACCTAAAATTCAGTAATTTTAAATTTAAAAAAGTAATTGTCTTTCTAGTTTCAAATTTAATAGCTCAAAAATAGTGAAATAAAATTCGCTATCGATTGATTTAAAATTTATCTCGCTATGATCAATAGTTCGCGAAAAATTTTAAATTATATTAATCATATATTTCAAATTAATTTCCGTTTTTTAATAGAAAGTAGTAAATCATGTCAGTGGTATATCATGCTCGTGATTTAGTTTATGCCACAATGCATCTGATTATTTATTGAAATCGTGATGATATAATTTGATAATATTTTTTGGCAACGTTAGAATTTCCACAAAGACATCTGAAGTACAAGAAAAATTGTTAAATAACGAAAAATACTTCACACTGAATGTTGTTCACCAAGAGGTTTTTTAAATAAAGAAATATGTTAATAATATGTAAATAAAAAAATATTTCCTGTCATAATACATATGTTTATTTTATTTGTTTTCAATCAATGTTAACCATTTCTCTCGCATATATATCTATTTAAACACGTCAACTTTGACGGGAAATCTCTCGAATGAAGAGGCAATTTGCACCCGTCATACCGTGACGGGTGATTTTCTAGTGTATATATATATATATATATATATATAAATAATATCTAAAGTGACCATTTAATTTTTTCCTCAAAACGGGACATTATTTTTTTTAATTTTATGTAATATTATGTGAATTCAAGAAAACACATATTTCTTCAGTTTTTATTTATTAATGAAAATAACAGGAAAAGCACATCAAAATAAATAATTCATGCGATTTTGCATATTTCTGAAGAATACTCTTTTGCGTCAGTATATTTAGTGTTGATTTAAAATAAAAATAATGGAATTCTTGACAGATTTCTTAAAATTTACTTTGGTAATTAACGTTGCTTTATAAATTGTGATTCTAGTTCGAAAAATGTGCGAAATTGTGTTTTCTAGTTCGTCCACAACTTATTTATAAGAAAAATGACCCGTTCTACGGATGCATTAGTGCCGGGCAGACATAGAATATATTCCATAATTATACGAAAGTTCGTGTGATTAAAATTATTGGCGTGAAGGTGTTTGAACAGTTCCACGTTGCGACTTTCGGTTTAAATATTCCAAAGTTTCATTCTGTCACTTAATGCGGTGTAATACAGTTTAAGTGCGAGATAGCAGGCTTCTGACCAACTTACATAAGCGTGACAGGTACAGCGCATGCTCCGTCATCACTGGGCTACTAGACATTACCGTTGGATTTTTAAAAAATTTTTGGCGCCATGTTGTTTGAAACTTTTATCGTGGGTTGTTCTCTTTCTGAAAACGGGACATTTGGGCGTCCCGAAGCTGTGCTTGGGGACAGCGGGATAGGCAGGCTTTTAGCCGATTGGACCAATTGCTCCAAATAGGGCCTCGCGTCTACGGGGGTCCGCGCCAGAGTGCAACAAAGAATGTTCTGAAACTTATTCAAATTAAAAATCAAATATCGTTTCGATTTCAGAACATTATCCTGAGGAATATTTTTATGTTTTTAAATTCGCTTGCAAACGAATGTTGTCCAATTTTTTTTTTTTTTACAGCTGGCGGAAACTGTTCCAGAAGCCAACAGTCGTGGCCAATCTTTCTTTTTTCTTAGTTCAAAGTCAAGACTAAAAGTTGTAATTTTTTTAAAATTATTATTTTTATTTCTGAATTGTTTTTGTTAATTAAGTGTTAATTAACTTTGTGTCCTTAGTGTTTATGTATAAATGACTTTTTAAGGTCCTTAATTCGCTCTACAATGTATCCCATAAAAAAACAATAAAAAATTTCTCTCTTTAAGAGTTGTTAAAAATTAATTTTTGAGAATTAAGTAAGTAAGTTCATTAAATTATTTTTTAAAATAATGAATTTTTTTACATTAAATATTATTAATTTATTTAATAAATGCGACATTGTTAATTTATTCATTATGTATTATGTCTTAAAATATAAATATATTGGGGTGATCCAAAATTATTTCCACTTGGGCCCCGCATCTCCTAAGGCCGGCCCTGGGGACAGGCTACCAAAAAACGGGACTGTTCCGTTCAAAACGGGGCGTATGGTTACATTAATAATACCTCAGGCGTCATTTACATTTACTAAATCACTGAGGACGACAGGGGCGAAAAAAACATATGATGCCAGGGACGCCACTGGTTTTACTGTACTTTACCACGACCTTTACCTTTACCACGGTTGCCAGATCAGAATAACAAAATAAGGCCAAATTTGAAAATTTCATTAAAGCGCACATTTCCCCCTTATGTCTGTTGGACGAAACTTCAATTTCTGTTCTTCTCATTTGCATAATGTTCGATTTATCTGATTTTGGTGAAGAAGAGGATTTGAACCTCGGTTCTTGATTCGTTATGACGTCATTCCAAAGATGGGAATGCTTCAGTGGCGAATCTAGGATTCGGGTCGGGGGGGGGGGGCGGAGGTCATAAAAACTTTGTATCGTCGTGATGAATGTCAAACCTCAAGGCTAAAGTAAACCAAAACTCTTTAACTTTATAGACTTGACTCACCTGACAATAAGAATCATAAAAAACAATACAATACTTTCGATAATTTAATAAAAATTACAATGAAATAACTAGCTAAGAAATATCTTCCACGGCGTCAAAGCTACAAGTACAAGTGGAATGGCTACAAAAGTAGGAAAAGTTTCGAGCCTGTCAAGCCAGAAAGCAATGTTGAAACTTTTTATTATTTTTTAAAAAGAGGGAAATTAAGAAAAAACAGTTGTAATGATGTTAAATAAAATCAAGAATTCTGGCTTGGCTCTCGGGGGGGGGGCTGTAGCCCGATAGCCCCCCCTGGATTCGCCACTGGAATGTTTAGTTATTGCATAAGTATATAAAGCAGAATTGGAGTGATGTCGTATTATAAGTTATCATGATGATTATGTATGTATTATTATGATATGTTTTCTTTATGAACTCGAGTTGAGTTCATTTATCAGTTTTAAATGTTTTTAATAAAATTAATTAGTCTTCTCAAAATTGTGGCTCTTTGTTATATCATCGTAAGAAACAGCTGCCACACTCTCCACCACCATGAATGTTGTTATAAGAAAATGACTCTCCTTCATGTAAAGGAATCCCACTAGATTGGCATATGTATAATAATGTTCTATTAAACTGAAATTGGAGCGAATTTTTTTAAATATCTACATGCGCGACTTGCAAAAGAAAAAAAAAAAGGAATTCTGTTCTTGTTGGTCCAGAATAAAATGTTCGAGCGAAATATATCAACTCTTGTTAACAAAAACGTTCCATATCATTTTTCAATATTCTAAAGTTTATTAGAAAAATGGTTAAGAATCATTCTAAAAGTCATAAGGAAAAATAAAGCCAAAAATGAATTTAAGGCCGAATCAAAATTCCTAAGGCAAATGTCTTTTAAAAAAGGCCAAATTTCTAGAATTTGGCATTAAAAAGGCCAATATGGCAACCCTGCTGTGGCAATACTTTTTACACCCACATTAGAAACTGCTGCGGTCAAGAACAAGTCTGTGTGCGGTTTAATGGCGCAAGAGCCAAATTTGGCTATATTGCGCCAATGACTCAGTCTGTGCAGCGATACAGAGTCAGCTGAAACTGCGAGACAAGCCAGGCTGCAGGGAGAGAGCGGCTGAAAGAAGCACACCTGCAGCTCGAACTTCCTGCCGCACACGTGCCGTGTGCGGGTAGAGGTTGACGGGATTACGAGGAAAAAACAATGGATTCGCATGACTGGAGCGTACCTGTACAAATATGTAAGGGTAGAGTGCTCACAAGGCCGGCGGGCGAAGATGGGGCGCGGTGGCCGGCAGGGCTATTCCAGCTCTGAGCACAAAAGACCCAGCATGGGGAGGCCACACACCTTTTATTATGTGCAAAAGAGTGATTGCATAAGATAACTGATTTCTCTAACGACTGTTAACTAGTTAATCCTCTGATTCCTAAGGCCCGGTGCACACTAGCCGGTTCGTGTCGTTGAAGCTATAAAAATAACAATAGTAACCCACACTAGCCGGTTCGTGTCGTTGAAGCTATAAAAATAACAATAGTAACCCCCATTTCCCCTGTGTGTCTCCACAGGGGCATGGGGGTTAGTGTCGTTGAAGCTATAAAAATAACAATAGTAACCCCCATTTCCCCCTGTGTGTCTCCATAGGGGGCATCGGGGTTACTATTGTTATTTTTATAGCTTCGACGACACGAACCGGCTGGTGTGGGTTACTATTGTTATTTTTAAATCTTCCACGACACGAACCGGCTAGTGTGCACCGGATATTTATAGCTTCAACGACACAAATCGGTTAGTGTGCACCGGGCCTAAGACCAATCGAATAGAATGGCCTCAAAAAACGGGAACGCCCGAGTTTCTCTTTCAAAGGTAAGGGAAATTCACCTCCCGCCTCAAAAACCTCAAAGATAGCTGTCACTGCCCGAATTCTAAGAAAAACCTCCCTTATCCCCAAACCGATCTGGGTGGGCCACTCTAACGAAGAAAGAGCGCGCTGCAGGTGTGAAATCAATCACACTTTAACAAAAGGGGGTGGAAATTTCACAGTGGTATTCGGACGGCCGCCGTCTTTTCCTTGAAGGGACGTTTGGGACGTTCTCGTATCGATAGAGTTAATAAAATTGCTTTATGAAATGTTTTTGGTTATTACCACAGTGACCAGATATCTCCGATTAGCCGATACAATCTCAGATTTTGACTCTTTGCCCTGATTTATGAGAAATGTCCTGGATTATTCCGTTTTTTGCTCATAAGCATATAATTCTTCATATTACTCATAAGGCGAAGATGATTCTGCGGACATCTTTTGATGTGGTGGTCAGCAAGGCTATTTTTTCCCTGAACGTAGGTTCTACGCCTTAATCACTATTTTATATATAATAAAAAGGGTGGCCATGTGGCAACTTGGGCCACAGTAATCCCTAAAAAGGGAAATTTTTAGCATACACCTGCCCTATCCGATGAGGAATTCAATCAGTCTGAAAAACCATGAACGAGTGAGGTCAAAAGAATGGAATCGGTAATCTGCCGATTTAAAATGTCATTATTCTAAATGTTCTGTTGTCTGAAATGCGTGTTCGCGAATATGTTTATGTCGTTTTAGTGTTCGTTAAATAAATAATTGAAAGCGCAAAAGGGACTGTTCATTTGAACTATTGAAAAGAACATGCATAAATCGGACCTTAGGCTTAACGCCACATGACATACCTTCTTACTTTCTCGCATACGAAGTATACAAAGAGAAAGTATTGTAATCGTCAAAAAATTCGAACTCGAGCGTTTGATGAATTTCCACGTTTTAGACCTCCCTGAGTCCGAAAAACACAATTTGGAAACATGTCTGTCTGTGTGTGTGTCTGTGAACACGATAACTCGAAAACTATTGAAATTTGATGTGTGAACTTGAAACATAATTTGTAGGTTTCTATCAAATTTTGGACAAAATCCATCAATGGGAAGTCTGTCTGTCCGAGTTCATGTGAGCACTATACCTCAAAAACTTGAATAGCTAGATGGATAAAATTTGGTACACAGTTTTATCATCACGAATGTAGGTCCGTATCAAATTTTGGACCAAATCTGTCGAAGGCTTGATGGTCTGTCGGTCTGTATACTCACATACTTGTAAAAATTATATCTCTCAAACAGTTTGGCTTCGATAAATAAAAATTGGTATGACGGTTGCTAACATTAATTATAGATTTTCAATATTATAGATATTCGGTTAAAAAAAAGGCGTTCAAATTGCATACTCAATTTTTTTACTTGCGTACTGGAAGCAATCTCTGCGCATGCGCAAGCTATTCCGCGATAGAGAACAAGGTCATTTTCTCCTGTTTTCTTTTCGCTCGCGCACGTCTTCGCATCAGCGGAGCTTGCTAGAGTGTGATAGAAAATAAATATCGGTGAGTTTTAACATATACGCATCTCTTTGAATTTCAGTCTTCACATAAATATTTTACAATCACTATAATCTACAATGAAAAGCTTTCTGATAGTCATTGCATTCTGGGTTACAGTAGATTCGAATTTTTTATCCACGGCGGGGGAGGGAAAATGACAAATTTTTGAGAACTATATGAGAAAGTTTAGGAGAGGCCACTCCCGCTGGTTTATCAGAGTAAAATAAATCATTACCAACCCACTTTTTCACGTTTTATTTATTTAGCATTTAAACGTCCCTTATCAGTGCTTGGCAATTATGGCAACCCTATTCTAAGGGCATTATTCCTTTGGTAGTGTTCTGAAATGTTGTTCAGCAACGGATTCCGAGACTACCACGGACGATTTTACACCTGAAAGGGATGTCATGCATTGAGTCATATGAGCGCATTTCCGGAGTTCTTTGTTAGATCTCGCTCAGTAAAATGTAAACATTACCCTTCCATTTTTCACTTTCCCCCTATTTTGATGGAAATAACTCCGCCCGGCGCATTCGCAAAAACGCGGTGGGTTTCCGAATCCATTGCTAAACAATAGGTTTATAATATTACAATGCGTTTCTGTACATTACTACTATTATATTGAAGTTTGTATTAATCGTTTTGTAAAATTAAATACAACATGTATGTATTATTCACTTTTAAAGGATTTTAGTTTCATTTCTAAGTTTTAATACATACGCATCTCTTTGAATTTGATCCTTCACCTAAATATTTTACAATCACTCTAATCTACAATAAAAACCATTGCATTCTGCGTTACAGTAGGTTCGAATTTTTTATCCTCGCAGGGTGAGGGACAATGATAAATTTTTGAGGAGTATACGCTGGTTTGATATACAGTGTGCCCGCTAAAGTCCGTTGTCACCCCAATAATTTCTGAACGGCAAAAGCTATAGTCATAAAAGTGGGGTCTAGGTATAGTTAACTTACCATGCGCTACGCAAGAAAACCGCTTAAAGTGCCACCTGGCGGCAAAATTCGGAGTTATCGTTCTTATCTCAAAAACGGTACGATATACGGGGAAAAAGTCAATTACAAAATTGTTCAGCATCATCGATTTAGTAAGAGAAGACACCTTCCGTAAAGTAATGTTAAAAATGGAAGGCGTTAAATGCATATTTGTTTGGTTCGCAACTCCCACAATTGTAACGCGACATAACGCGGAAGAAAAGAGAAAAGGAAGGACGTAATACCCAATTTTCTAGAGGATTTGCCGTTGAGTGACCTCCGGAATGTATGGTTCCAACACGACGACGCCCCTCCGCTCAAGGTATGAAGCGTCCAACAGTACATTCGGGAAACAGTCCAGCAACAAGTCATCGGGTATGGTGGTTGCGTAGAATGACCTTCACGTTTACCTGACCTGAACCCATTGGACTTTTTTCTGTGGGGATACATCAAACAGCGAGTTTATGCATTCCCTCCACCAACACTGCAGGAACTTCGAAACTGTATTACGGATGCTTGTGCCAGAGTATCACCTGCCATGTTGTACAATGTGCAGAGGGAAGTGCAGTCCGTGTCCAGATGTGTATTGTTGCTGAAGAACACCATTTTGAGTATGACAGATAGAAGAGCCTCGTTTCCGGCAAGTGCAGTTTTGTTCAACGCGATCAAACAAATGTGCGTTTTGTGCTTTTCATTTGTATCATTTTTGTGCGCAAAATGTTTTTTTGTAATAAATCGATGACGCTGAACAACTTTGTAATTGACTTTTTTCCTGTATTTCGTACCGTTTTTGAGATAAGAACGCTAACTCCGAATTTTGCCTCCAGGTGGCGCTGTAAGCGGCTTCCTTGCATAGCGCATGGCAACTTTACTATACCTAGACTCCATTTTTATGACTATAGCGCTTGCCGTTCAGAAATTATTGGAGTGACAACGGACTTTAGCGGGCACACTGTATATAACAGACGATTTTCCATTTGAACATTGAAGATTCCTTCTATTTTTAGGCACCACGTGCACTGCTTTCAGACGTTTTCAGAATACCAGAAAGGAACTTCGTTTCCAAAAGAAATTTGGCGAGACTAAAGGTTCGGTGGCGTGCGCCAGCCAGTATTGACAAAGAATAGAGATGCCGCCGTCTGAGAAAACCGAGTCACATGTTTCTGCGAGGTGAAACTTAGATCTGTTACGTCAGAGCGGCATTCCTACCTACTTTTTTAGACGATACCTTGGCGCCACACTGGGCGGAAATTTCGACGCGGCACGAGACTTTTAAAGCTGGTCTGCTTTGTTTACTGACATTTATTTCGAGTTCAGTGCCGGGGTTCTTTGCGGGAGGTTCTGTTAATAGCGTTACCTTGCGTATTACTAATATAATAGCCCTGATCTGTCTCTCGGTAACGCTTTGGCGTCACCAACAATAAAATTCGCGCCACAGCACTGCGAGACGTTAAACGGCATTATTTTATTGTTAGAGAACCTAAATTTCAGTCATTTTAAATTTGAAAGAGTAATTGTCGTCCTAATTTCAAATTTAATAGCTCTAAAATAGTGAATAAAATTTGCTATCCATTGATATAAAATGCATCTCGCTATGTTCAATAGTTCCTGAGAAATTTTAAATTACATTAATCATCTATTTTAAATTAATTTCCGTTTTTTATAGAAAGTAGTAAAATACGTCAGTGGTATATATATAATTAAGACGCCACGATGCATCTGATTATTTAATGAAATCGCTATGATATAATTTGATAATATTTTTTGGCAACGTTTGACAAGCAGAGAAGTGCTATGTTTTGATTTTGAATTTCTAAAAAGAATTCCTTTGAAATTTTAACTTTTGACTTACGTTTGACAAGCTGAGAATTTCGTGGTTAATGAATTGTAATAAAATTGTTGAACAACGAAAGATACTTCACACGGAATGTTGTTTACCAAGAGGTTTTTTGAATAAAGAAATATGTAAATAAAAAAATATTTCCTGTCATAAAACATATGTTTATTTTATTTGTTTTCAATCAATGTTAAACATTTCTCTCGCATATATATCTATTTAAAGACTTCAAATTTGACGGGAAATCTCTCGAATGAAGAGGGAATTTGCACCCGTCATACTATGACGGGTGATTTTCTAGTCTTAAATAATTCCGTTTCTTCGAAACATTTTAAGTGGAACTGATTCTAACATTTGAAAGTCCATTCACGAAAACTCACCTTTGTATATGCCTGACTCGAAACAGAAATATGTTTCACAACAATTTCCAGGCGCGAAACGTAAAATTGCCGTTCTAGACCGACCATTTCTTTTCTATACTTATAAAAGGCAATGTTTGCGTGTGTGCGATGTCCAGACGAATCTATCGCACTTACAGCCATGAAATTTGGCACATAGGTAGTCGTAATGGTGACTGAACGCATCTCGAAGCCGGAATTTTAAAATTTAATCTAGAAAATTTTTTATTTAATGTTTTGTGTTGTTTTGGGTCATTTTCGGCACGTTTACGGCTGTAGTATCTTTTCTAATGATCGTTGAGAAACAATCCATGCACCATCGGATAGAACAAACAACTTTCGCTCTAATGAGCCAATATGGGCAGGAAGGTTCGAAGTGGGTTTTGAATCAACGAACATAACTGTGACCAATAAGCCGCATTTTGACACCGTCATTGCACGTCACGTGACAACTTCGAGGAGCAGTCGATTGTGTGTTTATTTCTATGCAATGTCGATTTTACTTTCTCGTATACGAAGTATACAAAGAATATTATTTTATTATCGTCGAGTATTGTAATCGTCAAAATATTCGAACTCGAGATTTTGACGAATCTTCACATTTTAGACCTCTCTGATTCCGAAAAGCACAATTTTGGAATTATGTCTGTCTGTGAACACGATAACTCGAAAACTATTAGAGCTTCGGGGATGAAATTTGGTATGTGATCTTTACACAAAATTTGTAGGTTTCTATCAAATTTTGGACAAAATCCGTCTACGGGAAGTCTGTCTGTTTCTCAGCGTTCATGTGAACTCTATAACTCAAACCAGCGGGAGTGGTCTCCCCTAAACTTTCTCGTATACTTCCCCAAAAAGGTGCTGTTTCCCCTCCCCCGCGTGGATAAAAAAATCCGAACCTACTGTAACCCAGAATCCAATGACTATCAGAAGGTTTTTCAATGTAGATTATAGTGATTGTAAAATATTTACGTAAAGAATCAAATTCAAAGAGATGCGTAGTGATTAAATGCGTACCGATTCCACTCTTGCCGGCTCAAGGACAGGTGACGTAATCCTTCCGCTTGCACAGAGATTGTTACCAGTACGCTTGCGCATAGAGAATCGGATTAAAAAAATTGAATATGCAATTTGAGAATCTCTTTTTTTAACCGATTGAGATGAAAATTGGGCACAGATCTATAATTAATGTTAGCATCCGTGATGCCAAGTTTTATTTATCTAAGACAAAGGGTTTTGAGATATAATTTTTACAAGTATGCGATTATGCATACCGACAGACAGTCAAATCAGTCCCAACAGACGGATTTGGTCCAAAATTTTATACGGACCTACATTCATGACGATAAAACTGTGTACCAAATTTTATCCACCTAGCTATTCAAATTTTTGAGTTATAGTGCTCACATGAACTGGGATAGACAGACTTCCCGTAGACGGAGTTTGTCCAAAATTTGATAGAAACCTACAAATGATGTGTAAAGATCACAACCAAATTTCATCCCCGTATCTCTAATAGTTTTCGAGTTATCGTGTTCACAGACAAACATAATTCCAAAATTGTGTTTTTCGGACTCGGGGATGTCTAAAACGTGGAGATTCGTCAAAATCTCGAGTTCGAATTTTTTGACGATTACAATACTTTCTCTTTGTATACTTCGTATACGAGGAAGTAAAAATCAATACAGTTCAAGCAATGTAATAAAATGAACACGTAGAATAATAAAAATGATGCAAGGCTAATCCGAAGCCTAGTCATATTTTAGAGTTGATTTTGCTTTCTAAATTATATAATTTTCTTCTTTCACATAATTATAAAACTGGACGCGAGTCATTTTAAAATAATAACAAATAAAAATAGCTTCAATTGTCTCTACTGACAACATGTTTCTTTCGTCCGACCATTGAGTGGACAATAAGGAAAATATTCCTTGCACAATTTCATTTGTGAGCTGGTAATGTTCAGGGTGAAAACGGGAAAATCAATTTATTAAAAATCTTATTTAGGAGAAATTCATATAAAATTGTGGTAATTCTGTCAGAATCAATTTATTGGTTAGAAATTGTCAGATTATAAACTAGCGAAGCAAACTTTGTATTTACGGCGCCGTGAAGGTAGTGAATAAAGAATTGTTCTACGCCAAACGACAAAATAAATTTCTGCATACGTAATTAGAATTAATGCCAAAATCGTGTGTGCGTTATTTTGATCTCCAGGGTAATAAAAAATGGAAGAAATACATTGAGTTGTTACTTTGTGAATGTCTGATGCATCATTGTCTGAAAATAAGAAAAAGAATAAATAATTATAAAATAAAACACTTGATGACTGCTGCGTCTCAAATAGAACATTTTTTTCTTCTACTCTGTTGCGATGCCAAAAGTCATTAAACAAATCTGCGCGTGAGATTCGGTTAAAAGACGCATGGTGTTTACATTTAGACAGAAAAGTTAATTAAATTCCAATTATTTATTCTAATGTCATATTCATTCATTCTATAAAAATATCGTTAAGTATAAAAATGGGACATTATGCAAAACGATTCAGTAACGTTGTTGAAGGAGATTAAATTTGTTTCACCTAAACTTTTACACCAAACGATCCAATTGTTTCAACGATGTTTCGTTACAGAGCGGTGTAAATCGTTTGTATGCAGTTTTAGTAACGTTTATCTAACGCCAAATTTGCTTTAAACGATTATGCTTGAAAAAAATTCAGTCCAATCTTAATATAAATAAAAGTCATTGTGGGTATGTGTGTATGTGGGTATGTATGTGGCTATGTTCCACATCTCCTCCTAAACCAATGGACGGTTTTCAACCAAATTTCGTACACTTTTTATTTAAGACAAGGGGAAGACACTTATGAACTTTTCTAAGTCCAAATTTAATTAAACAGGCAGTTAATTAGAAATTAACCGAAAGCGTATTTCCGCCGTAACTTCGGAGCAAATTGTCCGACAAAAAATATTTTTATACCATCTTAAAGTTCAAATCTTTACCTTTTTGATGATACCAATTTTATTTCTGTGACATTTTCCCTTCGATTGTTATTAATTTTTAGAAGTTCTATAATTTTTACAAACGTGCAGACGATTTTGAAATAACGAAGATTTATAGCTACTCCGTTGCTAGGCAACAGTTAGACTTCCAACTAATTCACCTTTTTATCTGAAAATTTTGCTTATTTTTATTAATATCCATATAATATAATAAATGCGAAAGTGTGTCTGTCTGTTTGTTACGCATTTACGGCACAACTACCAAACCGATTTGGAGGAAAATTGGCAGAGTTGTAACTTGAAACCCAGGAACGGACATAGGATAGGTGACATCATGTTATTATTCATTATTTTATTATTCATTAATTCATTATTTTTGATTACAGATAACAGTTAAATAATTAACAAGCGATTTGCGATGAAGATTATTACTTTATTTTTTCAATCAACTGTCACGTGATCCTTAAGGAATGCGTAAACAAAATGAAATGTCACGTGATCCTTCAGAAAAGTGCAAGCATTTGAAATAACTTATTTTTAAAGTCAAGCATCACGTGACCTTTCTGAGAAAAGAAATAAATAATTAATTTGTGGAATAATAACTGAAAAATAGGCGCCAGGACAGAAAACCAATGATAGATATGATATAGTTTCAAGAGTTTTTGGATTAAAATTTAAAAACTAAAGTTAATTATAACTAAAGGAAAATATCGTTCAATGTTTACTTAAAATAAGAGCATAATTTAGTGGATAGCTTGCCAAAATAATTCTTTATCCCTATTTTTATCGACATCCAAGATTTGTTTGGCTGTTAAATTTGTAACCAAACGATTTGGATAATCACTGGCGGTTAAATTCTAAACCAAACGATTTAGCTAATTGCAATAGTTCCATTTCGAATTTTAATGCTTTAAGAGCTTTTTTCAATCGATTTAAAAAGAAAGGATTGCATAAACCCAATGAACACAGAATTCAACGTTTTGCTTAATAAAGAAAGAACTGATTCGAACTTGGCGCTTGATACAGTTGCCAAATAGATTTGGCGATTGCTAGAGATTCAAACAGTGTATTAAATTGGGCCTTTTTTAAAATTGTTCACAGTACAGAGAAACTCATAAGGGGCCGTTCAAATATTACGTAAGCACCCAAGGGGGGGCTGTGTAACCACGTTCAGTTACGTAGCACGAAGAGTCAAACAGGTCTATATCTGGTACCCCGGTTAATTTGGGAGTTACGGACACTTTTTTCGCACGTTAACAACAGGGAAAAGTGACGTACTCTTTCTTTCCAGTCTCAAAAGCTCTTGACAGCATCCATGACCTCGATAAACATTTTTGAGAAAAATGGCGTTGTACTAAAAGAGTTCTACATCCTGGTTATAGGGAAGGATAAGCCTTGCTTAGGGGCGTTCAAATGTTTAAATAAGCATGTTTTGTAATTTTTTATTACCTCCCTTATCAGCAAAATAAAGTCAATCAAACCCCCCTCTTATAATTACGTAGGCATACTGCAACCCCCGTTACTTTTTTTACAAAGACGTTTAACGATAATCTAATTTTAAAAATTTGAGGACTTAATTCAAATAAAAACTCTAACTCGAGCTTACTGGCAAAAATGTGGTTAATTTACTTCCACAATTTCAAGTTTAAACTACAAAATCAAAGTTTAATTTTTCTTTTGCCAGATTTGCTTTTTTTTTCAAATTTAATTTTTTATTAAATTATTTGGCTACAAGATTACAAAGATTTTCGGAAATAGTATTTTAATGTCTTACGTAACATCATCTTCCATACTCCCCTCCCCTTGTCAGCAAAATAAAACAATCATTGCAAACCCCT
>BGPR01027615.1:0-16406 GCA_013235015.1 Araneus ventricosus
ATCTTTTTGGAGCCAACTATAAAATAGAGCTAAGCAATAAAACAAGATAAGTCATTATAATTGTTCAATTTATACAAAATGTTAGTCATTATAATTATTCAATTTATACAAAATATTAGTCATTATAATTGTTCAATTTATACAAATTATTAGTCATTATAATTGTTCAATTTATACAAAATATTAGTCATTATAATTGTTCAATTTATAAAAAATATTAGTCATTATAATTGTTCAATTTATACAAATTATTAGTCATTATAATTGTTCAATTTATACAAAATATTAGTCATTACAATTGTTCAATTTATACAAAATATTTATTTTCAATTATATATTTCATGATTTTCTCACTGATTATATAGAATCAATAGAATAATTGTTAACCTTCAATGTAGATATGGTTGAGAATCGCAACCTTTTATTGCTACTCTAAATATCATGTTTTATCTTCGATTAACGGTAAAGCATTTGAACCCAGAGGAACGTCTATAAAATTTATTGATGCGCTGATGACACCAAGCATTTTCAGAAGTTATTATTTCCGTCTTGAAATATGAATTACGTTGATGTAAATTCATATGAGACTGCATTAAATTTCAAACATAAGAGATCATGATTTAATAAGAACATATTACTTTCATAAATATGTTAGAGTTAAAACTTGAAATCCGTTATTTCATAGAATAACTAGGTCATGAATTGTCTAGTTATTTTCAATCCGTTATTTCATAGAATAACTAGGTCATGAATTGTCTAGTTATTTTCAATCCGTTATTTCATAGAATAACTAGGTATTTCATGAATAACCTAGTTAAATACCTAGTTATGCTCTGAAATAACTGAATTATACGCTTTAACAGTAACAAATACACAAAAGAAATATTTCCGCTAAATGTTTAAATACTTTCAATGCTCCATAAAGCTAAAGATATTTTAATTTAAATCAGAGAATAACTTGAAATTTAATGCTACATTTGATAATAACATTCCAATATTTCATAGGCACGAAAGTTGAAGAGCTAATTCTTGAGTTAGGAATATTTCTACCTTTTATTATATTTCCTATAACACATAATGAATGAATTATTAGGAAACAACTTTCTTTAAACATAGCGTTAAATACTAAATAACTTCAGCCAGGAATCCACCTCCAAAACCTGCGACTGGTTAAATACTTAATTAATAATTGCCTGGAATCATGCAACGCGAGTAAGCTTTCGTGCAGCCAGTTTTAAATATTTACTGAGATTTCAATATTCGCCTGGATATATTCGTAATAATTTAAGCATATATACCAGCAATTAAGTAATATTACATTCGGAAATTAGCCAAGATGGGTAGAATGTGTATAATGTTAATCTCATTAAAATTATTTGGTACAGATCTGTAGAGTTTAAATAAATTACATATGTTCATTAAAATTACTCTTTAGGTGAACGCATATTTTAATGTAATTTTCATTAAGAGATATATATAAAGTTTTGGATAGCGGAATCTAGCAACTCTAATACTTTCTTCAACAAGTTTTGAAAGACTAAGACTGTAATACTGGGTTAAACCAATAGATGCTCTATACTTAAATGTCTGAACGAATGAATATTTGATACTTACTCTCATTAAGATTATTTGGTACGTGTCTGTTGGGTTTAAATAAATTACATATGTTTATTAAAATTACTCTTTAGGTGAACGTATATTTTAATTCAACTAGCTGATCCCGCAAAGAGCATCTGCACTCCATTATATGTACACCATAAATTTTCAAACAAATTGGCGCATTCTGGCTCCTGACGCTTCAGCTAGCCAAAAATACACATACCTTGCGCCAGCTATCGTGCGTCAAGAAAGAAGGTGAAGGCCAGGGTTTGTATCTCTCACCATGCATTTTCAAAAAAATTGGTCGGCGCATTCTGGCTCTGACGCTTCAGCTACCAAAAATACAGCACGCGTCAGCTATCGTCAAGAAAGAAGTGAACCAGGTTCATATTCACACCATGCATGTTTCAGCCAAATTGGCGCATTCAGCCCTGACGATTCAGAGCAAAAAAATACAGCACGCGCCAGCTATCGTCAAGAAAGAAGGTGAGCCAAGGTTGTATACTCACACCATACGCTTCAAACAAATTGGCGCATTCTGGCTCCTGACGTGCAAACCAAAATACAGCCGTTTTCATCCATCGTCAAGAAAGAAGTTGGCCAAGGTTGTATATTCACACATGCATTTTTCTGCCAAATTGGCGCATTTGGAGCATCTGACTCTTCAGCTAATAAAAAAGAGTGGTCTACTATCGTCAAAGGAAGGTGAGCCAAGGTGTATATTCACACCATACATTTCAAACAAATTGGCGCATTCTGGTCTGACACATCAGCAGCAAAATACAGCACGCGTTCGGCATATCGTCAAAAAGAAGGAGAGCCATGGTTTGTATATTCACAACATGCATTTTTCAAACAAATTGGCGCTTCCTGATCCTGCGCTTCAGCTAAGCAAAAAAAATACATCATCCCCTTGCGCCAGCTTATCGTCAAGAAGAAGGTGAGGCCAAGGTTGTATACTTACACCATATTTTTCAAAAAATAGGTGGCGCATTCTGGTTCCTGGAAGCTTCTCAGCTAGCTAAACATACAGCACGCGTCAGCTATCGTCAAGAAAGAAGGTGAGCCAAGGTTGCATATTCACACCAAGCATTTTCGGCCAAATTAGAGCATTCTGGCTCTGACACTTCAGCTCGCCAAAATCAGCACGCGTCGGCTATCAGTCAAGAAAGAGGGTGGCAGTAGGATGACTTTTATTCACACCATTCATTTTTCGCCAAATTGGTGTATTCTCTGGCCCTGACGCTTCAGACTAGGAAAAAATACAACACGCGTCTATCCGCGTCCAAAAGAAGGTAGACCTAAGGTTGATATTCACCATGTGCATTTTCAAACAAATTATGATTTCTGGCTCCTGACGCTTCAGCTAGCAAAAAATACATCACGCGCCAGCTATCGTCAAGAAAGAAGGTGAGCCAAGGTTGTATACTCACACCATGCATTTTCAAACAAATTGGCGCATTCTGGCTCCTGACGCTAGCCAAAATACAGCACGCGTCAGCTATCTTAAGAAGAAGGTGAGAAGGTTGCATTCACACCATGCATTTTCAATGATTAGAGCATTCTGGCTCGCTAGATCGCCAAAAATACACACGCATCGGCTATCGTCAGAAAGAAGGTGCCAAGGCGGTACATTCTTTGCATTTTCGCCAAATTGGTGCATTCTCCCTGACGCTTTAGCTAGACAAAAATACAACACGCGTCTACTATCGTCAAAAGAAGGTGAACAAAGGTTGTATATTCACACCATGCATTTTCAATCAAGTGGCATTCTGTCTCCTGACGCTTCAGACTGCTAAAAAACAGCAGCGCGCCAGCTATCTCAAGAAGAAGGTAACAGGTATACTCACACCGGCATTTTCAAACAACTTGGCGCATTCTGGCTCCTGACGCTTCCAGCTATCAAAAATTCAGCACGCGTCAGCTATCGTCAGAAAGAAGACAAGGTTGCATATTCACACCATGCATTTTCAGAATAGAGCGTTCTGGCTCCTGACACTTTAGCTCGCCAAAAAATGGCACGCGTCAGCTTCGTCAAGAAAAAAAGTGGAGCCAAGGCGGTACATTCACACCATCATTTTCGCCAAATTGGTGTATTCTACCTGACGCTTCAGCTAGACAAAATACAACACGCGTCTACTGTCGAAGAAGGTGAGAGCCAAGGTTGTATATTCACACCATGCATTTTCAAACAAATTGGCGCATTCTGGCTCCTGACGCTTCAGCTAGCAAAAAATACATCACGCGCCAGCTATCGTCAAGAAAGAAGGGTAGCGCAAGGTTAGCCACCCATGCATTTTCAAACAAATTGGCGCTCTGACGCTCCTGACGCTTCAGCTAGCTAAAACAGCACGCCAGCTATCGTCAAGAAAGAAGGTGAGCAGGTTGCATATTCACACCATGCATTTTCGGAATAGAGCATTCTGCTCCTGACGCTTCACTCAAAAAGATACAGCGCATTGTCGATCAAGAAAGAAGGTGAGCCAGAGACATTCACCATGCATTTTCGGCCATTAGCATTCATCCTGACGCTTTAGCTAGACAAAAATACAACACGTCTGCTATCGTCAAAAGAAGGTGAACAGTTTCACACCATCATTTCAATCAAATTGGCATTCTGTCTCCTGATGCTTCAAGTAAACAAAAAATGGCACGCCAGCTATTCAAGAGAAAGAAGGTGAGCCAAGGTTTGTATACCTCACCATTTTTCAAACAAATTATGCGCATTCTGTCTGACCTAGCCATAAAAGTGCTGCAATCAGCTATCGTCAAGAAGAAGGTGAGCCAAGGTTGCATATTCACACCATGCATTTTCAGCCAAGGCATTCTGGCTCCTAAACACTTTACTCGCTCAAAAAAATGCAGCGTCAGCTATCGTCAAGAAAAAAAGTTGAGCAGAGGTACATTCACACCGCATTTTCAGTATGGTGCATTCTGCCTGACCTTCAGCTAGACAAAATACAACACGCGTCTACTATCGTCAAAAAGAAGAAGGTGAACAAGGTTGTATATTCACCATGCATTTCAAACAATTGGCGCATTCTGGCTCCTGACGCTAAGCCAAAAATACAGCGCAGCGCTATCGTCAGAAAGAAGGTGAGCCAGGTTGTATACTCACCATGCATTTTCGGCCAAATTGGCGCATTCTGACGATTCAGCTAATAAAAATACAGCGCGCCCAGCTATCTTCAAGAAAGAAGGTGACCAAGGTTGTATACTCACACCATGCATTTTCAAACAATTGGCGCATTCTGGCTCCCAGACGCTTCAGCAAACCAAAAATACAGCGCAGCTATCGTCAAGAGAAGTTGAGTCAGGTTGTATATCTCACCATGCATTTTCAAGCCATGGCTCTGGCATCTGACTCTTCAGCAGCCAAAAATACGTAGTACGCGTCTAATATCGTCAAAAGGAAGGTAGACCAAGGTGGTATATTCACCATGCATTTTCAAACAAATTGGCGCATTCTGGCATCTGACTCTTCAGCAAGCATACAGCGCGTCGGCTATCGTCCAAAAGAAGGTGAGCCAGGTGGTATATTCACCATGCATTTTCGCCAAATTGTGCATTCTGGCTCCTGACGCTTCAGCTATCAAAAAATACAACACGCGTCTACTATCGTCAAAAGAAGAGGTCTGTATATTCACGCCATGCATTTTTCAAACAAATTGGCGCATTCTGGCTCCTGACGCTTCACTAGCCAAAAATACAGCACACGTCAGTTATCGTCAAGAAAGAAGGTGAACCAAGGTTCTATATTCACACCATGCATTTTCGGCCAAATTGTTGCATTCTGGCTTCTGATGCTTCAGCTAACCAAAAATACAGCGCGCGTCAACTATCGTCAAGAAAGAAGTTGAGCCAAGGTGGCGATTCAGCGCTCCAAGACATAGGAAGGTGCCAAATGGTGAATACATAACGGAAAAGTGCCCAATATACAATATTGACAATAATAAGCTTCATGATGTTCATCTCATTTCTGAATTTAACATGATTTCCTCTTCGTCGACTTAAACTTTTTTGACGTTGATTTCAACGTTCCATGGATCGCTAAAGCCCATTTGCTTCATTTCTAACTGATCTCTTTAGAATGATTCCATCAAAAGTTTTATTATATTGTAAAAAATATTATGAACTCTACGTTTTAACCTTCCAGCGGTTGCCCCTGCGCAAATTTTACGACAAACGGGATTTTTTATACCCTGTTCTCACATTCGGAGTTGAAACTATCGGACGATCAATGCTATTTCTTCATTCGACTCTTCTCTTCAGGATTAAATGGGTTTGTCCGAGTTTCAAGATGATTCCATACTGTTTTATACTTATGTTGTAAAAATTACGACGAGCTCTCGCTCGTGTAATTGTAAATTTTGTTTCATATTTTAACGTTTCATTTTGATATTTATATATCCAGGGAGCATTACGGCGATTTAATATTTAATTTTACATTGTCGAAAATATGTAATATGTAATAAGCATGCCAATCATCCAGCAAGCCTAGGAATTTTCTTGAAGAACCTGAGTCTTATGAAAACACCTCACTACTCGAGCCCAAAAAAATCTCATCATCCCCATATGACATTACCGTGTTTTATGTCTAAATTATTCATCACAACCTGAAAAAGCAAGTGAGCAGCAACCAGCATTGAGAAGAAGGGCTTGTGGTTAGTGTTTGAAAGAAATGAAACGATCATCAAAATCCATGAAATACAGTAGGTGCAATATATAGTATACTAGTAAGCGTCACTCTCTGGCAAAATGTCAATATTTGGAATGCAAGGACAATGTAAAGAAACTAAGAAGAAAGTCTTTGTTGTATAATCTTAGTTGGTAGTATGCTATTTGTTATTATATATTGCTTAATACCCTTTTTAGAAAATAGTAGTATTAAATCTCATTGCTTTCTCCGATTCAGTATAATTTTAGATTTTGTGAATAATATGAAAATTAATTTTCAACTCTTGATGAAAGGATCTGCTTTTCTGATGTGTCTCTTATTACTATAATGAAGTAACTTATAACTAAAAGTGTAAAAATTAAGAAACTTATTGTGTCGTAAAAAGTACGACACGCGCCAGCGAGTGTAAACAATTTTAGCGCCCCTGATGGACGCAAAACTCATTTAAAGTTGTTTCACATCAGATCAAATATAGTATCAGGTTATACTTATGAAATTAAGCCTAACATGGCTACAGAATTACCTATATTTTTGCGTTCAATTAGACTTTCTGTTAGACGCCAATTTCTGTCAACAGTATTTCTTTTAGATTTCCTTTCCTCTGACTGAATCGAGGTTCCCGCGACTCCTCTTCCGAGCATTTCTAATTATATTTTGCAGCTCCATTAAAAATTGAAGCGACGGTTGAGAAAACGTTCAACAAAACAGACTGAAAGTTTGTACGGCTGTTTGCATACATTTAACTATTGCCATTCGACAATAAGTAATAAGCTCTATTTCTGTGCTACGCATGTTAGAGTTTTATATATAAATATTTTCATGAATATAGAATATATATATATATCAAAACTCACCCAATAGTCCACTGTATATATATATATATATATATATACAGTGGACTATTGGGTGAGTTTTGATTCTTGTTTTGCTTTGTTGGTTATGAGGTTGGGTTTCATGTGTTTTATTTCAAATGGACCTGAGCTTTTTCTTTTTATTATTTCTATTTCTACTTTTTTCAATTGGACTCTTATCTCTTAGCTTTGTTTCTTTATTTCAAACTATGGTTCTTGTTCGGTGTTTCGGGAAAACAAACTCTTTTTAGCATTATTGCTAGAGTTTGTGATTAGAAAACACCGAATTCATTGATATATACGCCGTTCGGGATTTCCCTTGCTGATGATGCGTCCCGGACGTTGGCGTTCTGTTCCCTTTTTTTTGCTGTTTTGGTTTTCACTTATGACATGTGGTTTTGTTTTTTTTGTTAATATATATATATAAAGCTTGGGATAATGGACTACAGACACTCGAATATTTTCATGAACAAATATTGAAAAATTGGGATTGTAATACTGGGTTAAGCCAATGAATATATGATACTTAAATCCCATAAATGTCCCATAGCAATCCTCGTGTCTCTGAAACGGGGCTTTATTCTTACAAAACTGAGTTAAACATCATTCTTTTTTCTATAAAACAGTTTGAAAATTGAGTTCATATCCAAAGAGATAAATCGTATTTAATCCAAATATATTCGATTCATATCCAGTATTTCAAAACAGTTTTTCTTAAAATTATAATTTTAGTTTTCAGAAATATCAACCATTTCTCCGAAATATATTAACAGATACATTAAATTTTTGCTTGTTGAAATTTTGCATCAAATTTTAAATATTAACTGAGATTTCAATATTCGCACTGATATTACCTACTTCAAACCGAATATATTACGAAGAAAATCTCTATCTACATTTTGCTTTAATCGGAAATCCAAACAACCGATACTGTGTTATCCCTTATTTTTTTAAAATAAACATAAATTCAAATAAAATTTTATTTTACGAGAAAAGTACTGAAATAGGGGCAATTTTATAAATGAAAATAATACAAATCAGATTTCAAAGTGTTGTGTTTCACATGGAAGTCAATAGTTGGTGGTAGCCGAATGTAAAGTAATAAAATATTGTAAGTTAAAAACTTATGTTTTTTGATGAAGTGTAGCTGTATCTAATATGCAGGGGGAAATGCACGTAATAAAATAAAAAATAATTTGCATCGCAAATAATCAAAATCAAAGCAATATATTCTGATATGAAACAAGTGCATTCCTGACAAACTTTAAGAAATATGATTTGTGGGAATATCGAACATAATCAAAGATAAATAAACGCAATTACAATTATTTTAATCTGTGCATAATTTAAGTAAATAAATGGGATTCATAATAATATATCAATTTATTTGGCTTTCTTAATTATTATTAAATTGAATGAATATAAATAATCCTAAATTAGTTGAGCTCTAAACCGTTTTCAAGTAAAATCAAATAGTAATTGAGCATTAACCCCATTAATATGTTGACATAAAATGAATTGAATACTGGTTTTGTGTACTTCGGATAATGCAATAAGCCTGGGAAATGGAAAATGTAATATAATGAAATACTAAGTAACTTAACGTAATTTTTGTAATAGTTCAATGGCAAATTCTTTATTTCTGCGTTAATTTTAGCCCATTTCAAATATTTTTTGCATTATAGGAAAATATATATGTTATGGATGCCTTTTAAGCTCATTTTTCATTTTGTAGATGTTTTATTGTAATTTTTTGAACTGTTTTATTTAAATAATTAATTGAGAAATTTTAAACATGTACAATATATGCATTTTGGTTGAATAATTAGAATATTTGTCTTAAACCCTAATTAACCATGCCGAATTCAATCCTGGACGAGAGGAAATCAACCCACTTTTATAAATGGAGGATAATTGAACAAATGAACACCAATAAACCTGTGGCTCTAATACCGATTCAAATGTTTGTAACGATAGAACAGCATTTATTTCCGAAGAAATCCCATTGACCTAAAACTGAAGCAGAATTACATTACTTGTAACGCTCAGTGACAGAAACCTTCTATAATTAAAACGCTGAAGCTGATTCACAGCATAGAGACACCGAATTGTTGAAATTCTCTCGAAATTTGTATATTTAGTTTAGAGCTTTGTAACTTGCGCGTTTCTAAAGGAAGGATGTGCTTCATATCCGTTTTCTGATAGAGCAACTTGCATGCAGATCTTTGGTGAGCTACAGACAGTATTATCTTCCGATTTATGTGGCTTTGTCCACTCCCTCTATTAGAAGGCACGGCACACACATTGCACAAAGCATTACACAGATTGCAGGCCGCCATTAACATTGTGGTGCATTTGGCATCCAATGTGATGGCTTGTGGAATTTCTATCACTTGAACTGAGCAGTCCCTTCCTCTAGAATGGGTGGTTGCAAAACAATACTGAATGAGTTTCTCGCCTCCGAAATAATCACAGATAATTGAATGGCTGGAGAGATCTGAAATCACTAAACTGTAGCAATCAAGTACTAACATCTTCTGTAAAGACCAGAAATGTGTATTACTCCTCGCGCTGAGTGAAGTGGTGTTCTCTCTCTCTCTCTCTCTCTCTCATGCAGGGTAGAAACCTAATTTTTTCTTCACGTGATAGTCATCTTTATTCAATAAATTAAAAAGGTTAATTAACCCACGTGGACGCACGTTCCTTACACTTACTGGATTACCCGGGGTCTTGCCTTTTCAACAAAACGCTCAGAAAATTACATTTACTTTGATAGGAAACATCTGCTTTACTATTGTTGAAAATATGAAATATTAATAAAATAATGTTCGATAAATTTCTTCTAAGGAGCAAGTTAAATTGAAAAAAATTGATGAATGCTTGTATTTCCAAGGTATTTATGAAAATGCTTCCTTTCCCGTCCAAAATTACCTGGATCCCCTTGGATATAAGTATTGATGCTTCATATGTCTCATCTATAAGCATTTTCAAGACTTTTGAACCTGTATACAACTTTTGCTTTACCAAAGTTTTCTGGTAGTTGTATAATGATGTTGTGCGCAAAAGGATCTCATATTTTTTGCGAGGTTCTGTTTTACACCATTTTGTTAATTACACCTATCTTACTGATTACTACGCAATTTTTTAACTCCAGCCTTCATCTAGATAATCTGTGGACACAAATACCCCATTCATTGTCTAATTCTTTTTCAGAATTCGACATATGATCTCTAACTAATTCAACAGCAATAATTTCTTTATTTTCTCTGTTAGTCGATTCTTAATTAGTTGAATTTCAGCTAAAAGCTTTTCTTATTTTACATCTCATATTTGTACTTTGAATAGCGATAAATAGTCGCGATCTATCTGTACTATTTAGTAATCCTAGACAGAAACACGAGCTTCGAAGTCCTGACCTTCTGTTTTCTGAGATAACAGATAAGGGGAAATTCTTGAAGTACTTGTGGTCTGTGAGCAAATGGCCTTGAATGCAGTTGCTGCGAATCTGGAATTTTTTCGTTCAGGGGTTAAGTTTCTGTAATAAAATCTTGTAGGCACCGGGTCTCGCAGGCCCGTTGCGCGTCCTCGAGGGTTAAATTCAGAATATTGGAACTGAAGAGACAAAAAGCGAAAAAAGACAATCTTTTTTCAAATTAAAAAAATTTCGTCTGAAATTAGCGCATGTAGATTGCGTTTTTAATTGAAATTATGATATGAATAAATAAATATAATTTTTAGAAAAAGTATAAATTATTGATTGCAAGACTAATAATTATACATTTCATACATTATCAATTTCAGTTACACACAGAAATATTTTTACTTCAAGAGTTCATTTCAAAACATATAGTATGTAACTGGTTATTTTAAAAAATGCATTTTATTAGCAGTTAAAAAAAACGATGGATACATTTTCATTTAAAAGATGAATTTTATTCCTAAGGTTGTTGTATTTAAAATATAAAACATCAAACGTTACCCATTCGATTTGCTAAGTTTATGCTCGAATTTCTACATAATTACAAAAGTTGCTATACGAATCACGAATTTCAATCATTTAAAACATGAATTTTATTCGTAAGGTTTCTGTATTTAAAATATAAAATATCAAACTTTACCCATTTGATTTGCTAAACTTATGCCCGAATTTGTACATAATTACAAAAGTTACTATACGACGAATCATTAATCTCAATCATTTAAAAGATGAATTTTATTCGTAATGTTTCTGTATTTAAAATATAAAATATCAAACTTGACCCATTTTATTTGCTAAACTTATGCCCGAATTTGTACATAATTACAAAAGTTACTATAAGACGAATCATGAATTTCAACCGTTTCCTAATGATGAGTGGGATTCCTGATCAGATGTTTCAAATACTGAATTACCTCTCCTTATGAGAGTTAGGATACTTAATGAAATACTATCTATAACCAATAATTCTCCGATTAAAATCATTCAATTGAAACTTTGTGTCAGAAAATTATTCAATATAAAATAATATGCATGTGATCTTGCTATTTATGCTAAGCGATTGTTTTTTTAACATAGATAAATTTACTTTGGATTAGTACGTATTTATGATTATCAAAATTTCAAGCTCTATGAGAAGGACTTACAAAGATAGTAAGATATTTTGATGCTGTTAACCGTTATTTTAACACTCTGACTACTAAGATTTCTCAAAATCTGTGTACATTTGTATACGGAGGTTACATATTCCTCTTGACATTAAATCTCTTCATGACCAATTATGAAAAATTTTATTTTTGATTTATTTAAATGATGTTATGCACTATGCACAAAAATATACACTCAAGAAAATTTCATTTTATTTAATAAAATAAGTTAATTTAACTCAGTTTAATTTTGATTTAACAAAATAAAGACACCTAATTATGAAAATACATATAAATTTGGTTTGACTCATGAACAAAATTTTAAAAAGTTAATGATAATAAGAAAATGTGGAACTTTAAAATTTTTTCATTGCGTTAAATCTGGGAAATTTCCAACTCAAAAGTGCTAAATTCTGGATTGTGATATTTTTTGTCCAAACAAGTTCATTCTAATTTTTAAAAAAATCAATGTTGGCATTAGAACTGTAATTTTCTTTATTTTTCGCAAAATATCAAACAATAAAATAATAATCTATATATTAAAAATAATTGACTAAACAAAATGACCAGCCCCTCAGCCCCAATCACTCGACCGATTAAGGCAATTTTTTCATATGAAAGCTTATGGAACCTAGGAATATCGTTAATAGCAGTACTCCCCCCCCCCTCCATTTTCGAAGGAAATCAGAAAAACATTACTGCACTATACATGCTCTGTGGAGAAAAATTTTGAAAGAATTCGCCAGCCTCAAAAACTACACTAATTTCACCAATTTTCATTTCATATGAAAGATCATGACCCCTAAAGACGACGTGAATGGTTACTTAGCCTACCTCCTCACCATCCCACATTTTCGAGAGAAATATCAAAAACACGATTCCATTGTACATTCTGTATAGGAAAAAACTTGACTGGATTCCCATTTTCAATAACTAAACCGATTTCACCAATTGTTTTCGCCAATTAATTTCACCTCCATGCCAGCAAAGATAATCGATCAGAATGTCCGACGTTCACGGTGTAATTTAAAAATAATAGTAGTTTTGGTGTGTATGCTCTACCCTTTTAGCCTGAGATGCTCTACAACATTCATTTCATATCTTTGCGATGTGTTGTGGCATTCACAATTTTGTTGCAATATCGTGGTGATATCGTAATATATCTTCTGCTTATAGGGTTCAATCAATATGGCCCCTAAGGAATATTGTATTGTAAGTTCGAAGACGCATTTTCGAAGACGGAAAGTTTTATTTAAAGCGATAGCACACTGCATTAAAGGTCCTGAAAACATTTATGCAGAAATTTGTGACCAAATTGTTCAAAATACTTGAACTCCGTTTTGTCTTAAAACTGAAAAGGAAGTGGTAGCGAGCCCCAAACCAGCTAGACGATGGGGCCAGTGCGGAGCACGTTGGATACTGCCAGTTAAAAAATAAAATTCTAATGTAGAAATTCGAGTAGGCATATCAAAGTTAAGAAATGGCCAGCTCCCAGATCAGATTCAAACCCATTGATAATCTTCGGGATGTAATAGTTCGTACAGTTGATCGTCATGAACGATAATATAAAAACAAGAATTAATAAAAAATGGCAGTACTCCCAGCAAAGAACCGGTGCCGCGGTGGTCTAATGGAAATGTCTCAATTTCGGATCCTGTGGTTTGAAACGCGATTTCACTGAAGAATCGCTTGCATATTAAATAATACGGCCTGTCACACGTTAAATCATATGTAGGAGGGCAGACGTCCTTCCACTGGTGTTCTGCGGAAGTTTGGAGAGGGGGTGCCAGCTGAGGTGTCGTCCTTTTCAACTGATCACGTTTCAAAATAGCCCTCGTATTGCTTCAAAGAGGAACGTCAATGAAACTGAACTAAGTAAACTGTAAAAATTACTATTATAAAACGACATTAATACAATTTTTTAAGAGTTTTCAAAGGAACGAAATATGAACAATTATATTTAGGCCCAGTTTTAAAATTAAGATTTCAATAGTATTAAATGAAGAAACGCTTCATGCTGATGATTACAAGAAAGTCAATAGATGGATAGATTTCAGATCAGAGGGTCACATTGTTGCAAAAGCCTTTCTGTGGGTGTATGGTGTGAACAGTCCAACACGCAGGATAATGGAGAATGAAGGTTTATTTACAAATATGCAGGAAAATACGTAGCACAGGTACAGGAAAGAATAGTTCTTGCACAGGTCAGCATTGTTAACAGACAACAATTCACAGGTAATGACAGTTCAGCACTTTAATATTTAGCAACACAAACAATCAGCAAATAACTAATAACGACAATAACAGCACTTTCAATAGCGCTCAGCTCACCTGCTTCCTAGCTCTCACTGCAGACGAAACTCTAAAGTCGTTCCCAATGGATCAACACTACTCCTTCTCATCCAGGCGCGGGCCTTATATACTGTCTCCGATAGGCCATGACGTCACATGGAGTTTTCTCGTATATTCAAGCGTATTCCCTTTCCTAATAGAAATATCGAGAAAATGGTTGCATTTTCTGGAATCATCTATTTGTCGCCAAGATCGCCAAATTTGTCGCCAAAATGGTCGCCAAGGTCAGGGATCCCGAAACAGTCGCTGCCCGTCAATCCATGCTTAACCTTGTAAAACCCTCTTTCCAGCCATAAGACTGACATTGCTGGGAAGTGTCTTTCCATGTTCGTAACAATATTCAGCTCTTAGTTTTTGATGGTAATTATTTATTAGGAGATTTAACAGAAATACTAGTTTTCAAAATTATTCGTCAGAGGTACAGAATATTTTAATCAGCCATATAACTTATTCACCTGAATTCACTATAGCTTAAAATTATTCGAGGTAGTCTGGGTTTTTATTCAAAGAAATCTGCTTCATGACACAAATAAAAATTACAAAATTAAATCGTCGACTAAATTGTCTGGTTGAAATACTTAGGTCTGGTTTCTAAACACTTTCGTTTTCGGCTATTTTAACTCCTACTTACACTTTATAATCCAGTTAGTAAATCCGTTGAACTTTTTACAGAAAGTTTGTCGTATACTCAAACTGAACATAAGCACTTAAAGTAATTATCTTAATGATCTTGTTAATATGAAATAGCTTAATAAAACTGACAATTTTTTATATAACATTCTTTTATCACAAGAATAAATGAAATGAAGTTGTGACTTAAAAGCTCAAATTATAAGGAAATGCAGTCATATTGTATTATTTCATCTATTCAAACATTTTTTATCTTTGCAATCTTGAGGATTATTCATTTAATTTTATTTAGGGAAAATATTATAATCCAGGCTGTTTTATTTAAAAATGAATATAAGAAAGAAAGAACAATTCTACTTTGATGTTCTTTCTACAATAAAAATTTTGATATTCTTTTGAACTTTTAAAGAGAATCATTTAAAAAAGCAGCATGTGATTAAGGGATTTTAATGTAAAAATGTAAGAACTTCAAGTAATTGAAAAATTAAATTGAATTGACAGATTAAAACCTTAAGCTTTAGTTCAATTGATTCGCTTTCCACCATTAGTTTTCTGCAGTTCCTTTTTCTTTTGACCTGAATTTCTTATTAGTAAGAAATCTTTTCACAAACTTTTAAGAAACAGAAGAGATCTCATAAATTTCGGTAGCAATTTGGAATAGAAAATTTCAAAAAAAAATAAAATTTTCAATTAAAAGTACTTTTGATTAGATTTAAAACAATTAATTAAATAATTAAGGTAAATTGTGCCTTTTATTACTGATATAATTAGCAATGGAAAGTATGCATAAATGTTTACAGTATTCATAAGAGAAGAATTAATTTCAATTGATTAAGAAGATAATCCTTTTACCTTATAAGAAGTATATAAATTTAGTTTTAGCAATAAAGCATAAATTCACAATAAATAATACTGAACGTTCTTACATAAAATTGTTAAAAATCATTTCCAGTTAAACAAATCAAATATTAATAAGTATAAACTCAGCTTTTAACGAGTGGAATTTACTCTGTTGAGTTTCATGTATGTTTGAAAAAGTTTATAAAAAATTGCCAGACAGCACGACTGAACTTCCTTTTCTGAAAGTATCAAGCAACGCAAAGTCACTATTTCTCTGTTTAACCAGTTGTGAATCTAGCGTTTCTATTTCAGTTAACGTTATAAGAAATGATACACATCCTCAAAATCTCATATGTAATCACTGCGACTCTATTGTTGGAGGAATTGCTATTTTAACACTCTGACTCCTAAGCCGCCCGCAACCGGCCATGCAACTTCTATACTAGTTTGGCGGATATCGGTCGGTTGCTGTTCCGAAAGGGGGGAGAAGGCAGTTGGGCGAGTGGTCATTAAAGGGACCCTTAAGGGAAAGATCAGAGATGAAAGTCCTGCCATTCATATCTTCCACCACCCGTAGTGATGAGAAAAAGGGGGAACGGGGCGGACGAATCCATTCCACAGGTCAACTGGTAAGCAAACCTCCGTATACAACTGTACTCAGATTTTGAGAACTCTTAGCAGTCAGAGGGTTAAACATTGAACATGAAAAACACAATTCTGAGGTCCGGTACTCTGAAGGTAAGTATTAACCCTGGAGTGGTAACGTTGAGTCAAAATGACTCCTTTTCCCATTCAAACTGCGAAGTCTGTGAAGTAACGTTACCATTCTATGG
>BGPR01027616.1:0-20583 GCA_013235015.1 Araneus ventricosus
TATCTTTACTCTTTTTAAACAAACACCAAAGATTTATTTATGCTTTTTCTAGTAACAAAAGTATTTATAGTTTCTTTTTACTGTTCTGTTTTTGTGGGAATATGTCTTTGCATTTAAATTGATGCTGTTCTTTATTTCTTGTTGTCATCATTAATAGAATAAAACCATTTGAAGTGATTGTATTGTTTCTCTTTTTATAAAATTTGTATTGTAAACCAAGTCCAATAAATTTGATTTCAAGTTTTTCATTATTATCTACCTTGAGGCTTTGATGTGTCCAATCAGCAGTGATTTTATTTTAATTGCTTGATTTATATAAAATAGTTGTTCTTGATGTAAATAATTTAAAATACAAAGCTAAAATTTCTTTATCACTCTAGAAAATAAAATTTTCATTCCATCCATGGACCATATATCCTTGAAATGTTTTCAAATTTGCTGTATTAATATAATGTATTTCTGAGCTAAAGTTAATAGTTGAAGAATCCACCAAGAATCTAATTAAAAATAATACTATTCCATTTCTGCATTCATCCTTTTACAATTGTATAAAGTTGCAAATATTTTACTATCTACTTTATGAGTGTTAATGTTGATCATTGTTAATTTTTATTTTAAAGAAAACTTCCATGTCCATCATCCATAATGTCCACCATCAAAATATTAAAACATCTTTCTGAGTGACTGGTATTTTATATTTGCTATAAAAAATTGATGTGACAATGTATCATTGCATGTGTGTAGTTAATCCCTTCTTGATGGTTGTGATAAAGTAGTGTGAAGTAGGCAATATTAAATATTTATCCTCCTTTTAGTCAAACTGAATAACTGTTTATCAAATACTTTTTGACTCTAATGTTATACTTGTTCTTTTTAAATTAAATGTATGCATTTTGGTCAATAATATAGATAGTGTGACAGCTTAAACAAATGTTTTTTTTATTTTATTATTCTATGATATCTTCTTTAAACTGATCCATTTATCTTATTTTTTATATGTAACTGTACTGTTGGCAATTTTGCAATGGTGTTGATTAAGACTTGAAAGTCCAGATATGATTATTTGTCTGATGAATTATATAAATTTTAATTTCACATGCTTTTAATAGAAACCAAACAGCTGACAGAGTTCCAATTTTGCTTTGGTTCCTTTGTTTTTAGTTTATGAAAAATATTATTAAACTTTTTCATCTTTCTGAAAGGCCATTTTAAGTACTGAAAGGAAATAAAAAAAATTATACCTTTTTGGTTTCAAAGGCAAGCCTTTAATGATATGAAATATTAGTTAATAAAAGGTTTCAGATTTTCCCCCTTAAGAATCTATTATGTTTCTTTAATTTGGTGCAAGTTATTCTTTTATTTTTATAATAGAAGAAATATGATATTTTCTTTGCAGATGTAGACAAAATAATTGTTGTCTTTAGTAATTTTATTTTATAAGCATGCTGATAGTACATAAACTGCTGTTCTAAGGGATAAAGCCTCAAAACATTTTTATATTAAAATTTTATAAATTATAAAAGTTGGTTATAGAATGTTTTATTTTTAAAAAATGATTTTAAAAATCTGAATTGTTTTGATATGATTTATATTTGATGTATGATATTGATGATTTATTGCATTGTTATTTAAAAGTATCTCTTTCAGGATTTTCAGTGTACAACTTGGATATTTTAACAGTATATTTCCAATTAAGGGTCCAGCTTGTAAATTAGCATATTTTAACAATACTTAACGTGCAAGTTAAGAGCTGTTATGTTTATTTTTTAGATGGATGCCATTGAACTTATTCTTTGATGTTAGAAGTTCCTTCCAACCCCCTTTTTGTATCATTATTGTTGCTTGCATTTTTCATGAATTTATTTCATATATGAAATTTTGACATGTAATATAAATGTTTGAATTTGCAGTAACTGTGAATACAATGAGAGGGAAACAACAAAACATCTTTTACATTTTTTTGGAATATGCAAATATTATAAGTTACAGGTAATTTTAAAAGATACAATTACTCTATTTTACTTTATGAAAAATCTATACTTATAAAAGGCAATGTTTGTGTGTGTGTGCGATGTCCAAATGAATCTATCGCACTCACAGCCATGAAATTTGGAACACAGGTAGTCGTAATGGTGTCTCAATGCACCTTAAAGCCTAAATTTTAAATTTTTTTTCTTGAAAATTTTTTATTTAATATTTTGTTTTTGGTGATTTTTCGCATTAATTTGTCAATAGAACGGTTTTGGATAACTGTACAAAGAAAAGTTACACCATCGGAAAGAGCAAATGATTTCCGTTCTAATGAAGTTTGTTTCATACGTCCAACGTAATTTACTGAATTTTGAGAAATATTTGGAAAACAGTCACTTTTATGGTAATTTTTAATAAGGATTTCTTCAAATTCTCGCATCTGATGATCTAACTTCTCTATAATTTTCATTTTTTTTTAATAACTGGAACATTTCTGACGGATTTAAAATTAGAACGGTTAAAATATCTTTTTTCTTTTTTAATTAATTTTTCCCTAATCAGTTCAAACAGTTTTTTTGCTAGCGAGATTTAACAGTAAGAGTTTCTCCGGACGATCCCAGAATGCATTGTTGCAATTTCATTCGCTGGTGCGCAACCGTCCTCGCGGCAGGTGACGTCATATGCTTTCATTTCCAGCATGCATTTCCAAAATCTGATTCCTTCCGGCAGGTGACGTCATTACATTCGCGTCATTGTTGAGAGGAAAAAGAAGCAGGCAATTTCAATATTATATACATTTCTGTTTTGATAAATGTCATCATTGCAAAGAAAAACAAGTGGGAAAATCAATAATGTGCATCTTTTGTTTTGATTTTGTCTTCAAAACTTTTTTTTTGTCATTGTGGGCATTTCTTTTCCCCTTTTTGTTGAAGTCCTGATTCCATGGGCAACGATGTGCGCTTACTTCTAGTTATTTATAAATTATGCTTAAAATAGCATTGTTATTTTATTCATACTGCTTGGGAATTGACTCATAATAGAAATTCATAAGAGTGGCCCATTATTAGCGATATTCCTTTGAAATTACGAATCCAAATCTCTATCATGTTATATATAGATGATTATTTTTTCTGACTTTTTATACTGGCATGATTGATTTGCATTGTAGTTGTTTATTTAGTAATTGTCAGATAGTTTAGACTTTTATTAAAAAACTGTAAAGCAATAATAAATGGAAGATCATTTGCTTAAAATCCAGACTGTATGCTTTTGTTATGCATATTCTCTTGAATGTGCTAAAAATCTGTGGTTAATGGACTATGAAAAGAGTTTAGTTTAATTTTGCATTCTGCTTGGAAACACATGCTTATACTAAATGTTGTTGAAAATCCAATTTTTTTCCTCCCTAGACTAAATTGATGGTCAGTGAAAACTAGATATATTTTGTTGACTGGTAAGATGAAAATGAAAAATTTTAATTAAAAGTCCATAAAACAGATTGTGTAAACTAAAAATTGATGAACAGTGAACTGCTAAAACAAGGTTCAAATTGGTTAAATTAAAACTAAATATAACTAACCCTTTTTACTCAATAGTGTTGTCTTGGGTACCATTCTAGATGGTGCATCATTTTGATGTTTCTTGATTTTGATTGTTTAATAAAATATCTACACTGTTGTAAGAACTTGCAGACACAATTTTTGGGGAAAGAACAAACAAAAAATTATACATTTTTTATGTCTTGAAACAATAAAATAAACTTTTGTATTCAATGAATGCTTCTAATTACTTTTTCAGGCGCAAAGAGTTAATTTTCATGAAGCATAATTAAAAAAAATTATCTGGTTTGTTAAAAGAAATTCATCTTTTAATAGATATCTGGGACCATATACATTGTTATAAAATGCAATGAATTTATTTTTTATTGGTGCTTTTAGTTTGAAGTAAATTATTGGATGATGTACTGCACTTCTTGAAAATTTATATTTAAAGATAATTATTACAAAAAGTAATGAAATTGAAAGCTATTTTAACTAACTTTTAGGGAATACATGAAAAAGGTTTTTCTTGTCAAATCCTTTTAATAGTATGCATTTTGTTAATTATGTGAGACTTATTTTTCTTGGTGTATTAGTATAGAAAAATATGTTAAAGAATGTTAGTATTCTTTCTTATGTTTATCATTTCTATATATCATTAGTCATTTTACTTACACAATCAGAAACAGACTGTGTTTGTATTTTTAGGCAGCACATCAAGTGTAAAAGATTGAGCAAAATCTTAAAACATTTTCCATGTACTCATGAATACTCAATGGGAAAGTTATAAATAATTTTTCCTTTTTTTTTTTTTTTTTTTTCCCTCCCAAATTTTATAATGTACAAAATTCATTTTTAAAATAAAAAGGGAGCGACTTATGACAAAAAGATCCCTAAAATAAGTTTAAAAAAATGTTCCTTATTTAGTTGAAAAAACAACAGGAAAGCAGGGATGAAACTAGATTGTTTAGTGATCATGGCAAGAACTCTTCTCTTCCCCCTCATTCTAGTTTCATCCCTGAGTAAGAGCTTTCTTAAATTAAAGAATTTTAAAAGCATGCCTGTGATAGAAATGCTTAATTTGTTGCAATCAAATATACTGGATGGTTTCATAATTTTTTAAAAAATTGTATATTACTTTAAGGAGAAAGATTTTTTAGGTAAATGAGCATCTCTGTATTCTCTCTGTTTAATATGGTAACTATTTTAACAAAAATATTGAATATCTTTCAAAATGAACATGTATTTGATTTCTGTGTAAATAAGCTGCATTGACTAAAAATAAGTATTTACATGCAATTTGAATCTTCTGGCATTTTTAACGTGGTTGGAAATTAATAATTTGATATTAAATCTATTTTTAAAAATAAAGTGGCTAATTATTAATTTTTGAAATGTAATTAGGCTTCAACTTTTGGTGGTGCTTCCATTTGTTCATATAAAAGAATAAGTAAAAGATATTATTACAAGCTAAAATGTCACTCTCACCAAGATGGAGTTAATTCAAAATGATGAAAATTTAAATATCACTAGTTGCAAGGTCTTTAGTGAAATTTTATGTTATTGAATGTACTACTTAAATATTTTTATTACCCAATGATGTATGTAAGATTATTTTAGTCACTTTCTGTGCAATGCTTCTTTTATTAGAAATGCTTAGACTAGGTTGTTTTTCATGTCTAACTTTCCAAATATTTGTATTTTTCTTTAATATTGTATTTTTTATTTATTAATTTGCCTTGCTCCGTTTTTAAGAAAGCAATAAAGTATTGAAAAAAATTCCAGGTTTTGTGTAATTTTATATTTGAAATACCATACACTAGATATTAAAGTTTAATGAATAGGGGAAATAGAACTGATATTTTCCCACTTTTAATTTGAAAACTTCGTTTTTGCCTGTTCTCAAGGTCTAATTGGAATGAATTCTGGTTTCATTCGCAGCTAAGATAATCAATCTGTAACAATGAAACTTGACATAACTGTCAGAAATGTATTCATAGCTATAGCTAAATTGTTTGATTTTTATTGTTCTTGCTTTAGACAAATTACGAGCAATTTTGACATTTGTGACAAGAAAGACAAACTATGGCTTCATAATGTTATAATAAATTCATGTATGTTTGAAGCATTATCTTTTATAGTTTAAAAACACTATTCATATAAAATCAATAAGGGTGCTAATATTTGTATTAAATGATGTACTGAACACAAGTCTCAAACTGGCCGTCAAACAACATATATGTGAATATTTCCTTTAATGAGTTTGATTGCAATTTTTGTCACTACAAATGAAAAAAAAAGTTAACAATAAATGATCACAGCACCATGACAAGTTTTAAGTCATTTTTTTTTCTCCTGTATGTGAAAAACACTATTGCTTAAGTTTATTAATTACTATCAAAAGAGAATCCCAAAAGATTTATATGGTTTTAATAATTAATCAAGTTTCATCTCCAATCCAATTGAAAATTCATTGCATTAATAGGGTTATTGCATCTATACTTTTAAAAGGCAATGTTTATGTGTGTGTGTGCCTGCGTGCGATGTCCAGACGAATCTATCGCACTTACAACTTTGAAATTTGGCACACAGGTAGCCCTAATGGTGACGGAATGCACCTCGAAGCCGAAATTTTAAAATTTAATCTAGAAAATTTTTTATTTAATGTTTTGTGTTGTGTTGGTTGATTTTTTGCACTAATTTCTCAATAGAATGGTTTCAATTAAGTGTACAACAAAAATAGACACACCATCGGAAAGAGCATGCAATTTCCGTTCTAATGAAGTTAGTTTTGAACTAATGCAATTTACTAAATTTTGAAAAAAAATTTAAAAATAGTCGGTTAAGCCTAATAAACTTCGTTTGGAATTTCAATTTCTTGCATCCGGCGTTCTAATTTTGTTACCAATTTGAAATTTGTTGCAGTAATAAACATAATGTTTCTCCGTGATTTAAGACAAGAATGGTTAAAATTTAACAGTTGGTTGAATTTTAATTATTTTTTTTTGAAGTGTTAAAAAATTTTCGCCCCAAAATTCTCTTTATGGTTCTTCAATCGGTTCTAATCAAGGTCGCGTGACGTATTTTCCCAACATGCATTTCGTCGAAATCGCGTGACGACATAACCCCTTTGCTTCGCGTCGACAGATAATTCTTTTAACTTGTTTGTTTTTATACTGTTTGACAGTTGAGTATACGGCTGATATGAAAAAAAAAAGGAAAAGAATTTGGAAGCCCTTCTAGGAGGGCGTCATTTTTTTTGTCTGGACCGAATCAAATCAGCTATAGTTCTAGACCAATGATGACAATTTTTCCTTCTTTTTTGTTTACGGATTGAAAAGAACTTTGGAATGAATAGGGGATAATAGCCTTTGTATCTGAAAATCCCAAAAAACCCTTTTTCAAATCAAATCAAATGGCTGATATCTTTAGTTAGAGAAGACTAGAAAAAAATGAAATATGATTTCAAGGAGCTATTTACATAATATGGCTTAAAAGTTTAAACCTGAAGTGAAAGATTTTATCTCTTTTCTTCTTTGATATATTTAAATACTATAGAAATTATGTTTATATTTTTTGAGGCGTATTGTTCCATTTGAAATCGTTTAAGATTCCATTCGGTTTTCATTCTTTAACATTTTACCTGGTTTATAGGAATCAATCTTTTAAATCCTAAAAAAAAAACTTTTTCGAAAATATCGGTTTATTTTTTACTCTGTACTGTCAAATGTCATTATCGAGAAGAAAAATAAGCGGGAAAACCAATAATTTGCATCTTTTGTTTTGATTTCAAAACTTTTTCGTGTCATTGTGGGCGGGTTTTTTTTCATTTTGTTGAAGTCCTGATTCCACGGGCAACGTCGTGAGTGTACTGCTAGTATTTAATATGTGGAAGTTCTAACATCTATATTATATTTTTAATTAACTTTTGGACAAACTTTCGCAACCAAGAAGTCTTTCCAGTTGACAGAGGATTTCCTTAGCTGTCAGTTAATTTCATAAACATTTCTGGTAAATATCTCTTATGAACTTTATAATAAACTAGTCTTTGATACATATATTCTGCAAGCTGAAAATTTGCTTAAAGCAATTTAGTATATTTATGAATTCATTGCAAATTTCACTGCCATTCCTATTGAATGAAAATATTACAGGTAATTTTGTTTCCGAATTATCACTCTTGAAATTTATTATTATGTGTAACTAAATTTTATGTTACTCTTTAAAAATTATTAATAACTTATGGAAAATATTGGATTTTGACAGTTTTAAAAATTGTTAGATGCAATTGATTTCATTTTAAATAAAATATATAGAGAGAGCAGACAATTGGAGGGAAGATTTGTGAATTTTTATATATATAAGTACTTTTATACATAAAAAAATATTCATCATGAAAACAGTTTCATCCCGAGGAACATGGGTATATCAGCTAGTAAGTAAATGATGCTTGAAGCAAACACTTGGATTAATATAAATGCTTCAGATTACAAATGCTACTGGCTAGCTCACCTTATTCTAGGTTGGTGTTTAATTTTCTGAAATTTCAGCCACAGTTCTTTATAGGCAAAATCTATTTGAAAATGTATCTAATATGTTCGCTACATTCAAAGATGACAGGCACAAAAAGAAGGAATACTGATTGGTACATAAATATACATGGACTGTTCAAAAAGAAACTGAAATTTTAAAATAAATCATTAATTCCTACAACTACCTCTTAACGTGACTTGTCTTCTTGAAAATACAGTCCTCCTCTATTTATACATTTCTTCTGAGGTGTCTTCCATTGCTAGATGGATCCTGGAAATCCTTTTTTTGGGGACTGGTAAAAAGTTTCATGAAAAATTTTCTTCTCTCTCTCTCTTTTATTATTTCAAATCTTCCAACTTTTCACGTTAGATTTTAACTTTGGAAGCTAAAGACACAGGGTCAAATCTAGAGAATTATGATATGATTTTGATACAGCAACTCCTGATTAGCTATGACACAATTTATGTTTTGCTTATAAGTCAAAAGACAAGGCACAAATTTTGCTGTAATGCAATCTATCTGCACATTAAGATTATATGATGATTTGCAGGCATTTTATTGAAGTGAAGATCACACATTGACGTAGAAGGGTACCCAGTTTTCAGATCGTCTTTGTTGGATGTTCTAGCTGATTTGAAACAGTGGTACCATTCATAACATTAATTAGTGCCAGCTAAAACAATCCTCTATAAGCTTGTTGCAATGTTTCAGTAAATCAGTTAGCCAATTTCATGCAAAATTTCTTACCAACTCGTTGCTCTTTCATTCTCAAAATGTAAAAAATCTATAAAAACAATATTGTGGTTCATTCTGCCACTCACAAAACAATGATAAAATGATGTGGCATTCTCGGAAAAAGTGCAGGTGCAAGCTCAAAGATAACAGAACATCATTACAAAAGGGTTGGCTGATACACTAAAGTTCTATTGTAAAAAGCTCGGTTTCATTTTGGATAGAACACGTATACTACCCTTAATTTTAACTGTTGATTTCGTGCTATTATTATAATCCATTCTAACTAATAACTCAGACACATGCAAGATCAATGTTTAGGTATTTAAGCTCACTTGCTTTTTAATAAAGCTGTCTAACTGAAAGAAGTATATAAATATATATTTAACTTGTAAAAGAAATATCAGCGGTCTATTCTTGAACATGATCTTCACTATACTACAAACTCTTTTGAGAAGCCAGGAAACTGAAGAGAAATTATATTTGATATTGTTGCTGCATGAAATTTTTTCTGCTTTCCCTATTTGTGCAACTGAAATGTGGATTGGTTTCAAGGACATTCACAAGTGGTCATCATCCTGGTCTTTCTTAAATCTCGAAGTTTGTATAACAAATAACCATAAGGTTTTGAATTTTTTATGTTGTGATAATGTTGCTTGAAATTTTTCCTTTTTGTGTGACAAAAATGTAGATCTGTTTCCAGGAAAGAGGAAGAACAGGCCATTCAAAAGTGGCTACCATCCTGGTCTTTCTTAAACATTAAATTTTGTGCAACAAATACGTTAAGATTTTGAAATGGCATTTTTTTTTTTTTTTTTTGGTTACATAATTGAAAAAACAAGTAAAATGTACATTTTTTTTTATTTCATGTTCAAAAGAAAAAAAAAAGAAAACAATACATATCTCTCGTGGTTCATATTTGTAATAAACATCCATCCGGCAATTCATTTTATAACACTAATCAAAAGAATTTCGAAAACATAAAATAAATTATCGTAGTTTCAAATATACATTTTTTTTCTCTCTCTCTCCAAGTGTTAAAGATTCAGAAGAGGAATGAATGGTTTTAGTTAATAATATTTTTTTAAAGGGATTGGAGCAATATTCTCATTCAGATTTGAAAGTATTAAAAAGTAAATAAAAAAGAAAGAAAAGAAAATATTACATTTTATTTACCAGTTATGTACAACACGTTTTTAGCAAAAAAAAAAAAGTAATTTAAAACAAATTTAACACAAATTAAAATTTTATCATCTGTACATCAGAAATAAAGTCTTTTAATAAAGTTGCCACATATTTTGATAGTAAAACAATAAAAAGAAAAAAAATCTCTACTTTTATGTTGCATAAAAGAAGAAATACCTGCTTAAAAATTCAGAATTGAATTATCAATACTGAACCTTATGTTCTCATTGCCTGTCATAATTAAAAGCATCAGGGTCAATCTACCAATACATCCAAATCCGTTATGTTCCTTGTGGTAGTAAATGCTAAAATGGAAAATATCATATTGTTTCTGCACTACACAAATGTTCTTGTTACAGAACAAGAGATATTTTCACATGACAGTATATCTGAGTTTAGAATAATGCTTTTCAATAAATACATTTAATCAGATATAAATTTTATGAAGTTCCTTAGAATAAGGTGACCTGCATTAGCTTCACTTTAAAAAAATGAGTTCTTCACTTATCCTATTGGTTTCAAGGAAAATGAAAGTTTTGGCCTCACTTTTCCTTTATTTAGAATGATTTGTTGTTCTTCTTTCAATTTTTTCTCTTTTTCTTTCATTAATCGTCTCCTTTCCTCATCAATTTTACGCTGATCTTCAATAATTGCAAGACGTTCTTCATCCTATTAAAAGTGAATAAAGCTTTAGTAAGAAGTATGTATTATTTAACATGAACAATAAATAACTGCAATACACACAAAAAATAACAAAATTTTTTACTCAGTAAAGACAGGTCTTAAAATCTATTAAATTTCTGAACTTCTGAGAAGACAAGCTGCCACTGTTTGTAATATGCAGTTCATTCACTATTTTAAACTACATTTGAATTATATAAAGAGTGCCAGCAAACAGACATGAACATTAATGAGAAACTTATTATTTTAAAAAAGGGGAAACATTTCTACATTGAAATAAGTCGCCCCCCCCCCCGAAAAATAAATGCAAAATTTTAACTATTTTAAGAACAAATTTGAGTATGGAAAAAAATACATGTTAAAAGTTTTATTTGCAAGTAAATAAATATTAATAATAAGAATTCAAAAAGCACAGAAGTTGAATATATTTTAATTTTAGGCAAAATCAGTTGCACTTATTTGGCCGATTTATTGTATAAGTAACAATTAAAATTTTAAAAAATACACCATAAATGTTAATAAGATGTCAAAATGACTGTTAATAATGAAATTAACATCATTTCCTTGTGCCTTCAAGCTAATTAACTATGAGTATAAATAACTATGCAAAACTAATTAAAACTCTTGTTACAGAAAATTTAAAGTTATGAGTATTTATGTACGCAAAATTTTATATTCTATACAAGGGCTTCTTAAACTATGCATCACAACTCCAAATAGGGCCACAAAGAAGAAAACTTGTTTGGTTGGTTTAAAATAATTTAATTAAAATTTACTTCATTAAGATAAATTCCTTTTTTTTATCTATCACTCTCTGATGCTTCAATGTTATTTTAATTTCTAGCCTGGGACTTCAAAATTTATTGAGCATAAAATGGACTGCATGTGTGAAAAGTTTAAGAAGCCTTTTCTCAAATATTTCAAAGCAGATCTTACTATTTTCTTCTGAGCTTCTTCAATTTTTCGTTTATTTTCTTCTAAAATTTTTTCTAACTGTTCACGTTTTTTTCTTTCTTCTTCCTATGAAGTGAGTAAATAAAATATTACAGAAAAATCAAGTGTTCTAATGAAAATATACAACCAAGAGCACTAAGTTGCTGACTGATAAAAGTGCACATCGTGTTCTGTTCAGTAAAAAAAAAATCTGAATTAGAAGCATACCATCACCCTATTTTGTAATTGCAAGCTGGTCAAGTTGCCAGAAAAAATATTTTTAAAACATGGAAATTAAAACACCTTGAATATAAACATTTTAAATAAATAATAAAAATTAAGTTAGAAAAGCAAACTAAACTATTCCAATTCTTTGTCAGAAGCCATCAAATTTATCATTCAAATGAAATTTAAAATGTAAAAAGCAAAATTTCTATCATAACCACATTGACATACAAAAAACACATTCTGTTTGTAATACATGTAAGAGTATTAATATATATTTCAAAAAAAATTTTTAATACAAATGAAAGCAACATATTCTAAAATATATAAAATTAGAAATACATGATTTTTTATCAGTCAACATACTAAAAATATCTTTATACAGTGGAATTACTTAAAGCAATTTATTGAAAAATGTACCACCCTATACAAGAGGATGACTTCAAAATATAAAAATTCAGATTTAAACTTTTACAATAGAAAGAAGATTTAAGTTAATTTCACTGTACAATAAATGTTAGTTTGTATGCAATTTTACTATGTAGCTCGAGATGCAATGGCTCCAATTTCAGTATCCAGAAACACCAACAGCTGTACCTAAATGCTCGAAAGAGAATCAAAAGACACAAAAGTTGAAGTAGTCTTTAGAATCTTACAATACAAATAATGCATAAGGAACAAGAGAAAGAGGGAAACATGCATATTTAGGGGACCCCCCTATATACTTATCTAAAGAAGCAATTTATGTAAAATCGATATATATTAAGCAGAATTTTCAATATTTCTGCTGTCTTCATATATTGCTCCTTACTTATTTTTATCCCTAGAAACTTACTGTTTTTTTCCAATGATTAAGCCTGAAATCAGAATTTCTAATTAAATTTCTTTTTTACCTACCACACATTGAACATTACACTATGTGAAAAAAAAAATTATATTTTAACACCACAAAAGAATGAGATCACAAAAGTGGGCTAAAAAATTCTGCAACTTACCCAATAATAGCACCAAGTTTCCATTTCTTTTTAAAATCCTGACAGTTCCAAGTGAATAACGCAAAGTCTTGCTATCTTGGACCTTGCACTATTCGTTAATTCTGTTTGTTTTTAGCTCAGTTTATTGAATAATGAGTAAAAGTTTTATAACAAGAAAATGTTTCGAAGCAAGAGTCAAATATGAAAGGAGTCGCTTCAACACAGGAAATTTCATATTCTGACTTGCTATGCGATCTTTGCAGATGTATCAGCAGGAAGGGCACAAAATGTTCAAAAACAGTTTGAAAATTCTTTGCAGTAATACTACAAATGTTCAGCTGGAACAAGATAGTTTACATAACGGTTCCCAATCAGGATTATGATTTGAAGATTAATTACCGCACAAGCAGCAAGATAACTGGCAAACAGCTTTCTTTTCAAAATGAGATGGAAAAAAAAATATTTTTTTTTCTGCAATGTAATTAGTTAGTCTACTGATATCAGACATACTACTCTATTATTTAAAGTACTTTCTTATTATTTTTATTCTAAATATTGTATTAGCATAAGAGCAATAAATTTGAAATAAATCAAGCAGAATAGAAGTTTTGAATTTTAGTATTACTTCCAAGAAAATCCATAATTTTCCTTCAAACTGTAATTTCTATGATGCATGAGTTTAGATGAATGTTTCAGAGTTATAAAACTAATTAATATCCAATAATAACTTATAGAATTATTTCTAAACAAATTTAGAATGCTAAAAATGTATCTTTTCAGTTTTAATAGTGTTCATAACTATTTAAAAATTAATATAACTACGTATAAATGCACTCAAATGTATGCTATGAATATGATGCAAGAAATAAATCCTATTAAGAATGCATTCAACAACATAGCAATCAACCAAACTGATTTACTTGTGTGTTGATGGATATACATTAGACTAGCATATTATTCAACTCAGAACTAGAATTAAGTCATTCATAATTACTGCATTTCAATAAAAAAAAAGAAATGGAATACACGAATATCTCACTTGTTCTCTGGACTCGTTGTTGAATTTATATGACAATAGGTTTCTATAACAGAAGATCCCTTTTTAAATAATAAAGAAAACAGTTAAGAGATTAATCTAATGCATACTTTGTTCGAATTAGCTGAAAGCCATTTTGGCCTCAATATATGTAAATTAATTCTTCTATGAAACAAAAATGGAATAATTTGAATTAAAAAATTTATCTTCCAAATTTCTATTATATTTACACTTTCAATTTATTTTCCCTTCCTAATTTTAATTCCTTTTCCACAAAACTCATAAAAAAATAGAGTCACAATTGGAAAGAATGATTAATTTTAATTGTTATTTTGGAGTAAATACGAGAACTTCTGTAATAAACATGAATAATTACAAAAAAGTTTTCTTTTCTTTCGGTAATGATAGCTGCACTTTAAATCAAAAGCCAACATACATCATATATTAAAAATATAGTTTTATTTCTCCCTTTTCTTTATGATGAGCTTAAATGTCAGAAATAAGTAAGCAAAATAAAATTGTTAGTGAATTGTACCTATCATACTAAAGGTGAAGAGGACCATTCTTTTAAAAACATATATTAAGTACAGATTAATCATTTCATTCATTGTAATAAATCTTTTAAAGAGAATATTATTAATCTAAAGTTTTTCATAATGGTCTAAAAAGTAGTTTTCATATAAATTTTAAATGGAACATTGGAGAAGAATCTAAAACATGATGCTGGAGCTAAAGAGAATGGTTAAAATAAAAATTTTACAACAGAGTCCATTTAAGAAATGACAAAAAAAATTCTTTCACTTTATGTACGCAAGTAAGGTAGAAATCTGTTGCTACCAAAAGCAAAATTTTCATCCAACACAAGAATATTACTGCCTTACAAATACAACTGGCTTTTGCAGAGATTGTTATGTAAAAATTATTAAATTTAAAGCTATATAACATACCTAAATATTGCAATTTCCTCACTCTGATTTGGAAGACTTTCGTTAGTCAGAAATTTAGTTTCTTCTTTACACGATAGATTAAAAAGGCAAAAAAACATTTAGTATCATGTTAAGTAAAGATATTCCACCTTGTTTAACCTATTCACATCATTGGCTAAAGCTGAAAATGGGATTGTATCATAGAAAAAGTTCTTTTTCTGCGAAAAAGAATATATTGTATAGCAATGGATTCGGAAACCCTCTGCGCATGCGTCAGTTGAAGTTATTTTCATCAAAATAGGGGGGGGGAAGTGAAGAATGGAAGAAGGATGCTGCTTACATTTTACTGAGCGTGATCTAACAAGGAACTCCAGAAATGCGGTCATATGACTCATTGTCTGACACCCCTTTCCAGTGTAAAATCAGCCAAAAGTGGCAGTCTCGGAATCTGTTGCTGAACAGTAAATGTATTGAAGTTTCGTTATTTTGGTGGAATATTCCACTTTTGATTCAAATAGGGTAAAGTTTAGTTGGATAAGTATGATATATTTGCATTGAGACTATTGGAAAAAATGGCTTACATTAGCAAGGCGAATAGTTAATGGTTTTTATGTGTGAATATATATTGAAAGTCATTTGAAGTCTCTCAGAACTAATTTTATCGCACCATCAAAGAGTAAGACACTATCTATTTATTTTGACCATCTGATTTCTTAGAGAGAAAAGACCCTTTAAAGCAGGAATTATTAAATCATATAATATTCATTTACATATGATCAATCATTTTAAAAAAAAATCAGGATTGATATGTACTGATGACAACAGTAAGAATTCAAAGATGAACAGCAAGACAGAAAGAATTCAATGCTTACATTTCAATACACTGGATATTGGATTAAAAATATTATTTTGAACAGGAAATGAGAAATTCTATTACAAAGTTAGCTTTTCAAAAGTCATTGCTGTTCATAGTTCAAAATCAACAGAGAAATTTGAACTTAAGAGAAAGAAGAAAATTCTTAAACCATCACTACATTCTCCAAAAGTCCAGCAAAAGATAACAGAAATAAAATGTGGAATAAAAAGAAATAAACAATAAGCCCATAACTCATATTAATAATTTCAAATTACCAAAATTTGCCAAGGTGTCACAATAGTACAGCACTACATTCATTATTCACATGTTGAGACCAAGTAACTAATGCAATATTAGAATTATGAACTGATATATATATATATATACGAGTCAGCTGAGCGATCTACGAGTTATGGACTGATCAATAAAAATACAGAACTTTAATATGGTCTTTTATGAAAGACATTTTAAGTATTATTGATCAATAAAAGAAAAAAGTGCACACACCGAAAATTGGAAACAAGAAACAAAATTATCCAAAGAGATTTATTTTTAAAACTAGAAACATATGTTCTATAAATTCACTTCAGATCCAATTAATAAAAAAAATGTATCATTAAATTGTAAAAATTCAATAAAAGATTGAAGAATTAATGCAATTATATGATTTTTTTTTTAATTGATAAAAGAGGATTCAGATCAACAACGTGAAAAGGGACTTCAATCAGAAATTTTAAAGTTGAAGGTATGTGTACAATAATTTTTCGTGAGAGCAAATTTTAAGAATGCTGATAAATAACTGATACAAATTCTGAGAACTTCACTTTAATTTTGAATGTTTGTATTCAATCAAGTTCAAAATGAATTATGAAGTAATAACATTTTTTTTGTTACAAATGCAAACCATTCTATTGTGCCAAAGCAAATAATCATTTTTCATATTCAAATATCAGAGCAATAAATTCAATCAATAAATCTAAAAAAAAACCTTGTTTGCAAGATATTTAATTCACAATAAATAAATAGAAACATAAAAGATGAAATAAATCAACAGTGTTGAGAAGACATGAGGTTGGTATCAAAAGCAAAAGTTAATATTCAAAAAGCCATAAAACTCCATACTAAAATAAATGACACTTAATTACTTAAAAAGAGGGACAAGGATTCAAATGAAGAATTGCTAACGTCTGGCAGAAATAAGTAGATGTATGCACTTTTTTTATATATTTAAAAAATTCTAACTTCCACCCAACCTCGCCCCACATTTTAGCTTGTTCAGGTATTTTGCAAATGAATACCACAGTTTAACAGATTAAAAATAATCATTTTTCATGTCTGCTACTAACTTATAAGCATTTCTTTATACACAGATTTTTCGCTAACTCTTTGGTTCATGCTACAAACTGTGTCACATTTCAAAATATTATTTTCAAAATGGGTCATACAGTTTTATCTGCAATCTAAAGTTATACAACAGCCTTGCTGCCTGCAAAATAGAGAAAAAACACAATTCAGTACTTTGCAGAATAGTACTTGCTATTACCTCCTTAGCTCTTTGTGCTTCAAGTTCCAGTTTCTGTCTTCGCTCCATTTCTTCCAACATTTGCTTTTCCATGATCTTTTTAGCTTCTTCTACTCTACGCAAAACTTCTTTTTCAATGTCATCTTTTCGTTTCTCCAATTCTTCTTCAACTCTTTTTGCTACAATTTCTTCTATTCGTTTGGAAGTTTCTTCCTCAACTAATCTAGATTCTGTTTCCTTTTGCCTCCTACACATAAAAAATAAATAAATATATATATATATGAGCTAATGGTGACTAAATACAAAACAATACACAACTTATCAAAAAATAAACATAAATGTTTCGTTTCAAAATTAGTTTTACAAAAATAAACTGTCATAAGAGTACCTTCACAAACAGAAGATTTCAAATATATATCCTACTTACAATACAAATCTTTGTTTTTGCAAATCAGATCTTTTAACTTTAAAGGCTGTGAATAAAGGTAAAATGGTAAACATTAAATATCACCAAAACAGAAATCTGGAAGAAAGATAAGATGATCACAGAAACACAATTTATAAATACATATTAACATGCAGTGCTACCAAAAATTATAGCAAATTTTAATTCAAATACCTGAAAATATGAAATAATAACAAAAGAAATTTATTAAAAGAATTAAATTTTCTACATTAACAGGAAAGTTGAAAAAAATTAATATAATTATAATCACAATGGCAATTTAAAATAGTGATCTTAATACATTAAAAGAAATATGTCCCCCACAGAAAGTTAATATGTAACACTTAAAATAACTGCATTTTAAAAAATATATATGTAGATATTCGCAATTAAGGAGAGTAAAAAGAAAATCAAACCACAGTAATTTGCATGTTTATTTCACTTCGGATGAAAGACTAAAATAGAAAATTTTAAATCAGGAACATTCATAAAATCTTTCATATCAATAAATGCATATTAATGATATGAAGAAATTCAACTCAATTGATTAAAATTATAGCAAATGTTAATTTGTCATATTTCAAGATTATACTGGATCAAAATCTTCTTAGTTTAAAACGTAATAGAAACAAGCAAATTTGTATAATACATTCAGTAATTATCAATGAAAATTTTTGATATAAAACATTCTGAATTAAATTACAGAAATCATCTTTCCAATAAATCATAACTTTTTATTAAGTAAAACTTGAAATATTGTAATAGTAATGTCCATACAACAAAAACTAATAATCCTTTTACAAGAACACACTTTCAACGGCCCACAAAGTGATCTTAATTACCAATTCCTTTTTATAACTCCAATAAAAAAACACGCATAATGCATATATTCACCCCCAAAATTCAAATGAAATCCCCTTTTCATTAGAAAAATGTAATGAATCAATTACTGGTCTGTACACGATCCACTTGCTTGCTGATCAGATTTCAATAGTAAGTCCTATATTTAAAGGAATTAAATACTGATAAGAGTTTTATAATTGATGAACAAGTGGCAAGATAATGTGCATATTATACAGTATTCATGATTTCATACCCTAATTTTTTTAGATATGCTATTGCATTGATACACAGAATAATTTTAATGTAATGTTTGCCTGAAACACCACAATTTTGCATATATATATATAAACTGTATTGCTTTAGACAGTACTACAAATTTGCTGCTTCATGTATCTATGCTGTTCTATACTTTTTTCAACGAAGACACTTAAAATTCAATATTGCCAATAAAACTCTTAGTAGCAAAATTTCAACTAAAAAACGCTTCACTTGCATTAATACAAAATAATACAGAAAATGATAACTATTTCAATAGAAATAGTTTTAAATCACAACTAATATTATTTTAAAAATGCATAATAGTGAAAAAATTACAATGAAAAATAAAAATACATTTATTCAAAAATTAATTGAAATTCTATTAAAGTCACTTTATAGTATTTTAAACCATCTAGTACTCAAGACAATTTGAAAATTAATTAAAATTTCAATTGTAAGTGAATCGTGAACATTTATATTGTTATACATTTTTATTTCAGATGAAAATTACAATCAATATTATCTTTCACATACAATTATTTTAATTTATTACATTTTGCTTTCAAAAAAGTTTTATTTAGATAACCAGATAAAGTCAGTCTTCCCTCATAATAATGGTAATTTTTTAAAGCAAGAACTGCAAAAAACAGTTACCGAGTATTAATAGGTAAACCTGGAATTTAGGGTGCGTACTATTTTCTCTCCAATTTTCTTTGGCACAATTTTATTTGCCATCGCCAAACACTGTTTTGGATGCGCAATGAGTTTTTATAGGCCTCCTGTGCATTTGATGCCTACAGCATCTCAAAACGAGAGATTGAACAAGGAATGCCTTCGGGGTACAAGAAATGCAAGTGTGTACTGGGCAAATTTTTTTAACTTAAGCCATAATCAGCAACACAGAGGAAGAGAATCAGCAAATTCGATGAACGAAAATCTTTAGAAGAGAAGCGAACGGTTACTGAAAAAAATCGTTTGGTAAATGATCAAATATTCCAAACGAAGTATTATTCAAATATGTACGCCGACCCATCAAATCGAAACAAATGTTCTGGCACTATCTCACTTGGCGAGCTTAAGAGAAACAAAGTGAGTGCACACCCTAAACTCCAGGTTAATATAATAATAATAACATTAAAGGAAAAGCTCACTAAAATAAAACTGGAAAAATTTTCAAAAAATTCTATTTGATTTAATAGTGGTTTTATAAAAACACTTTTTTGTGTGTGACATTTCCTGCTTTTTGAATTGGTGGCATTAATTTTGCAGAAAAAAAGTTTAATTAAAAAGTTATTTGTGAAAAAAAATATAAAAAAAGCTTACTAGTTGTACACATTAGCTTTTTTTCACATAGCATTTTAGATATGATAAGCAGAATCCCATTGAATTTACTTAGAAGGGAATTTTTCCGAAGTAAAAATCTAAGGACACCCCACTAATGGATAGAATGGTTTTACACAAATACTTTTGTTTAGTTATCATATATATACAAATATCAAACATCAGATTTAAAACATACATACAACACATAACTTCACATAGAAAAGTTCATAAATTAATCGGATACAGATAATCAAATGTATTTATTCTCCTGATTTAATTTTAAAATAAAATTTTAGTTTAAAAACCACAGATAATTCAAAACTACCATTATTCAAACAGAATACCCATTCTGTTTAAAACAAAAATATTTTATCCATTTCTTTACCATAATCATAAATGGTCTCCAAAATAAGACAGAATAAACACAATACTTTCAAATAAAGAACAAAATATTACAAAGAAAAGAAAATTAAACTGTTTGATACAATGAAACTTTACCTCAGTCTTTCCATTTCAGCCAGCCTTTCAACTTCACTCATCTTTTTCAGCCGCCTCCGATGTGAGCTGTAGCCATCCAGATCATCGCTGCTACTACTTGATGA
>BGPR01027617.1:0-20582 GCA_013235015.1 Araneus ventricosus
CCGAAGATTTTGGAATAGTCGCCTCGGCGGAACTCAGAATGCAATTTACTACGGCCACTACTGCGGCGTCAATGTCTCGTATGTTGACAATATCGGGTGCCAGTTCCGAAAGATCTTTAAAAACCTGCCAATTAGCTCTACCAAAAATGAAACGCGAAGGCTGTCTAGGAATTGTCAGATCAGTAAAACTATGGGATAAAATAATTGGGAAATGATCACTGTTATGTAAATCTTCATCTACACTGAAATTCCATCTTCCCATGATTGATGGGGAACAAATCGCTAGATCCAGTGTATGAAATGATCTTGTTGCTGCATGTAAGAATGTGCTAGAGGAATCGTTTAAAAGGCATAAATTATGGTCCGAGATAAATCTCAATTTGAAAACCACAAGCGTTTGTGTCCCGACTTCCCCAGAGTGAACTATGACCGTTCAAGTCTCCCATTATAATAAATGGCGCAGGAAGTTGGCATACGTGTTTATTTAATTCATTCCGATTAATGGTTAGGTTCGGTGGAATATATATCGCACATATAGTTATCAATATTTTAATATCAATCTGAATGGCAACTGCTTGTAATGAAGTATCAAGAGTATACGGCCTGGATGGAAAACGTTGGGAATAGAGTAGTGCAACTCCACCCACTGCTCGTCCATTCTGTATGTGTCTTTTCTTAGAATACCGTAATTCTTGATCTTTGGGTCCTTTTCGGGAGTTAAATATGTCTCCTGCAAAGCGATACAGATTGGTTGATATTTATTAACAATATTTTTTAAATCATCAATATGAGTGCGAAGACCATGACAATTCCATGACAGAAGATTAATGGCCATGAAAAAGGAAATTTAAGATGGAGTAGGGAGTAAAGTATCTTCAGAAAAATCAGTTAAAACGTCACTGTCGTCTGTTGGATAGCCTTTGAGCATATCAACATCGTCCTCATTGTTAGTTTTCCCGGATAAAGTTAGAAAATCATTTTTAGAATATGATCTTTTTTTGAGAGCCTCCTTAAGTTTCGGGTCTCTCTGTCTTTCGAGATTCTGGCTTTTTTTGCTGCTTTAGTTTCTTTACCCAATTGTACGACTTTTTTCTTTACTTTCGTACCCGAGGTAGAGGCCGAAGGCCGTTGTAGGCTTTTATCAGGTTCATTTTTTCCCTCAGATTTCGATTGAGGATGGGTTACTTTTCCTTCAGCTTCAAGATTTGGATTAATTTTTGGGATAAGGGATCGACTTAGAGGTTGATTTGGCTTTGTTGAGGTATTTTCTCTTTTGTCCTTTTCCATATTAGAAAGTCCACCGCGATTGGCGTTTGAAGAAAATTTAGATTTCGGATTAGCAACGGGTTGGTTTGGTTTGGTGGAGTTTACTGGCGCAAAAACCATTTTTGATTATGCTGCGCCAAGCATATGGTCTAGGATAAAATCTTAGGATTAGCAACGGGAATTTCACGCAAATTAAGATCTGGCTGGCGGTCCTGTGTACTATTGGCGGAAAATTTCATTTGTCCACATGTACATATGAATGGGGGTTTGAGTTGAGAGGCATAAGATACTCCAACTTTTGGAGTTCTGTCTGCGACAATTTTGCGTGCTTCTCTAAACGACAATTTTGCTTCACCTTACGGTCTGAATTTCCTTTTCGTCTTTCCAACGCGGGCACGACCTGGCGTAAGAAGGATTATCTCCCTTGCAGTTGGCGCAAAGAGGGGCGGCTTCACAAGTATTGCTAGCATGTCCTATCTCTGCACATCTAGCGCATGTTTGATTACCACGACAGGATTGAACTGAATGGCCAAACTTTGGGCATTTATAGCAGCGCAAAGGGTCTGGAACATACGGTCGAACAGGACAATTTATATACGCTATAAAGACACTTTTGGGAAGGTTAGGCACATTAAACGTCAAAATCAAGTGTTTGGTTGGAACATACTGTCCATCTTTCCGAATTGAGATTCTTTTAACTGCAGAAACATTTTGGTATTTCAAGTACTCCATAATGTCGGCTTCTGTGTCATTTTGAAATTCAGATTCTGAAATTACTCCTTTTGTTGTATTCAAAGAGTAATGGGGAGCAACGGTGATTTCTTTTTCGCCAATCTTTTCCAAATTTATTATCAAAGCAGCTTGTTTAGCATTAGCCGTTTCAACAAGTAATTTACCATTTTTGCATTTTTTTATTGCTTTAACATCTCCAACCATGGCTAGTATAGTTTTATGGATTATTATTGGAGAAACTGACATAAATGAACCTTCCTTTAAGCTTAAAACAAAAAATCTATCATCTGCAATGTTCTCCATTATAGGAGAGGTTGATGGACTCGCTTCTCCATCGGGAACAATATTACGGGAACCCATAGAAATACAAGAATGTTCATCCCGGTACGCCCCCGCCCACCATGGAGCCCAACAAGGGAAGGCAGTTGCCGGCTCTGGATATTTCCAGCCTCGGTACTTGCCTTAGAGGTGGCACCGGGATATAGCATTACAGCGACTGCAACGCTAGCCCTACAGCAGCAAGTCCTTGTTCCCAAAGAACAAACCACCAGCCGATTGACAGGAGCGGGCTAGTCTCCTGCCACCCGACTTACGGAGAAGCATGGGCCAAAGGGAATGCAAAGAGACCCCAGGATCCTATTTTCCTCCTAACGGGTCGCCATGTACGGCCAACACATGGGTTTAGTTTTTAACCAAAATACAAACCGAACTCAAAATAAACAGAACAGAATCTTAACAAAACACAAAAGCAATGCAAGTTAGAAAGAATAAAATAAGAGAAAGATCGCTAGGGCAACCCGGGGTCGCAACTCTCGTATCTACCAAAGGCAGTAAACCCCCTGGGAAAAGAAAAGATCCCTGGGTACCTCGGGATTGGGTTGATTTATTGATTGATTGATTGGGGTTTTATGGCACAAGGGCCAGAATTGGCCAAGCACCTCGGGATTGGGACACCCGTACCCACCTAAAGAAGGTGAGCCCCTGAGGGGTAAAATATTTCTTAGACTCAAGACAGTGAAACAAAACACTGTTTAAAATCAATTAAAAACAAGTAACTAGAGTTGAACAACAAGCAGGCTGAAACAAACTAGAAAGAAATCGAGACGAGAAAAATTTTAAAAATCAATGTATATCTTTTTGATGCAAAAAAAGAAAGGTAAAACCAGATATACCATATTTAAAACCACAGAGTTAAAAAAACATTACTTTTGTTTGAATTTCGTTGGAATGATATATTTTTTAGGTCTGGGTGGAGACAGAGTACAAACACTGTCAGATGATGTCTCCTCTAATTCCTCGGACATTTCGTACTCCAAGATGTCATCCGCCGAAGAACTAGACGTTCTCATTTCAGTGTCGGGGTCGAGAGAGTGCAATTCCTGAGTTCTTACAGATGAAAGGACACCCTTGGATTCAGGGGCAGTTTGGACAACAGAATAAGAATCGATACCAACATTAAGAGCTGTGAGGGCGTTCGTGTCATGTCTGGAATCTGAAGTTTTATTTTGCAGAGCTATAGAGGTTGACACTTGCCGGGGTGAGGTGTTCCGAAACTTAGAAGTTTGTATTGCGTTTGGCAGAATCTTTTAGGGGTAGGGTTTTATAATATTTTGATATTTTCTCTGCAGTTGTGTTTTGGTTATTCATTTTAAGCTTCGTTTCTTTTTTTAATTTTTTCTTAATGTTGACAATTTGAAAATCTGATAAGTCCTGTGAAACTGCTTCACCAATTGGAGTTTGAGTTTGAGTTTGGTTTTGTGGCGAAAGAGCCATAGATTTGACCATGCTTCACCAATTGGAACAACAGACTGAGGTAAAATATCTCCTGCTGTGGTAATTGGTGAGAACGCTCCTGGCTCCCGAACTGTTCACACACGTTTTCGACTCGCTCCCTTAGTGGGAGTTTCGTCCGGTGTCTTCTCGGCATTAGCGAGGCGTCTTACCAGTGTTTCGTTTTGCCTCCCTCATTGTACTCTTTAAATTAGTGACTGTTTTTACATTCATCTCTGATTGTGATTGTTCCCAGCCTCGACAGCTTCTTTGATTTTGCTTGTTTCTCACCTGACGATACCTAGATTTTCAAGAATGAGCCATACAGCAATGGAAGGCTAGTTTCCTTCGGCATTATGGGGTAAGTATTTTCGGACTATTATGACCATTTAGTGTGCTCCATACCGTTTCTGTATATATTTTGCTTTTCTTTTTCTTAGGTTTTTGTGAACCCCTTCTGCTGGTTCACGTTTTTGTTTTTTATTAATAACATATACCTTGTTTTTCGACTTTGCTGGCTTTCACTCTGCCCTCTTTGTGTTTGTCTCCTTTCCCTCCCCTTCTTTTGTCGTGACTTTGGCAAGCCGTTGTTGCTTCCTTTCTTAGTTTTTCTTTATCTTTATTTGTTCTTTCAGATTAGTTGCTAGATTTACGATTTGCGGCAAGCATTTTGGTTCCCAGCGATTCTCAACCCCGCTCAATCGCTCTTTTGACGTTTTCTTTTTTACTTCTGATGGGAAAGAATGCATGAAAGCAACCCTCTTTCCTCCTCCGTTTTCGGCACGTGCTCCCCGTGACCTACGGGCTTATGAGACATTTTTGGGGGTTATAGCCCTTCCGGCTCCACATGGCCGATCAGTGAAAACGTTTTGAGCTGAGAGTAGGAGGGAAGGGGTTTTGGATCTGGAGAGGGGGGAAAATGTGTGTGTATGGCTTTCAGTCACTTGCATGTTTCTCTTCTCTTTTTTTTGTTTTCATTACAAATGCTTTTCTTCCCCATTCGCTACTTTTATCTGTTCCTCTTCAATAGTTTTGACTTCCAGTTTCTTGCTTTTTGCGTTGGATCACTTCCTTCTTTTCTAACACTTAATTTCATACTTTTTGCATTGTTTATTTTTTGTCCCATACTTTGTCCTCAGCTCCCCATGGATAAGTTTTTTTCTTTTCTTTTCTCTTTAACAGAGTGTTTTCGTGGAATTTGGGGGAAAGTTTTTTTTAATTTTTTTAAAAATAAGTAATGGGTGAGGGGGAGAGGAGTGAGTACTTTGCACTTGAATTTTTGGAGAGATTGATTGTTTGTGTAATTTTTTTTTCTTTTTCAATTGTTTTACTTTGGGACTTTCAACATTTCTGTTTTTCTTAAATTTTTCGGTTTCCTTTTGTTGTTTGTTTACGTTTTTATTAATTGCCTTTGTAGTTTTTTTTCTTTTAGTCTAATTTAGTAATTTTTTTTGTATGCTATGGCGCATACGGTGGTATTTGGTCTGTAAGCAACTGCCCCAGCCGTCTTTTCATTCCTTTGTTTTTCATTTTCATATTCTTAGTATCAGTCTCGTCATTTTTTGTAGAACTGTATAAATTCATTTTTCTTTTTTTGACCAAAATGGCAAGTAAGAAAAAAACTTTCACTGAGTCAACGAAATCACTTGTCTTAGGTGAGAATATCTCTCAATACTCTTTGCGCAGTAGCACCTTACAGCTTTCTTTGTCCTTTTCAATGAATGATCAAAAGGAACTCGTATCATTTGATGAAGATGCACCTATTGGCGAAATCATCAAACGCTTGCGGAACATTGTGAACTGTAAAGAAATTGACCGTTCTCACCTTTCCGACAAAAAAGTGGATATAGCCAACAGTCTTCTCGACATCCTTGTGTTCAAATGCACCCAACTGACAGAGAAGGCCCTTTTTAATGCAGAAGCAACTCTCCAAAAAACGATACGATTTTTGTCCCCATACGATTCTTGTCTACCCGGCTAAGGATAGTTCCGAAGCTACTTCAGTAGAGGAAATTCTCAAAAATACTATTCGGCCAGAGGCCAACGTTAAATTTGATTTGATTGGTTTTTTATGGCACAAGGGCCAATATTGGCCAAGCTGCGCCAAACTCATGATAAGTTCTAAACACAAATTTTAATCCATAAAGCACAACTGAGGTCTAAAAAAGCAGGCAAGATGAAATGAAAAACTAAATACTATGTATAAAATTGATGTCATGAACAAAGGAGAAAACATATGAATTGTAGGGTTCACCAAGTATGTCTCTTAAATCAGGATAAGACTTTCCGAAAAACTTCCGCCGTAAAACGCGGTATTTAGGGCACTCGCATAAAATATGTCTTACAGAAATAATAGTATTACAGCTTGAGCAATTTGGGGCTGGATCCGCATAAAGTAGATGTTTATGTGTAAAATATGTATGGCCCAATCGAAGTCTCGCTAATTTCACACTCATTCGGCGATTAAGATTATTAGGCTGAAACCCGGCAATAGATGGTTGTATGGAGTGTAATTTGTTGTTTAGTTCCAGATCCCATATATGTTGCCATTTAATAAGCATGGTTTGCTTTAGGACTTGGTCTATGTCCTGAAAAGGGACAAAAGTTTCTACGTTTGAGCTAGCTGCTTTTGCCGCAGCATCAGCTTCATCGTTACCAGTGATGCCGACGTGTCCTGGAATCCAGCAAAATAAGATATCAAAGTTCCGGTCCTGTAGTTTAAAATATAATTTTACTGTGCTAAGCACCAAAGGATGGCTTTGTCTGGATGCGTTTAAAATCGCCTCAATAGAGCTTTGAGAATCTGTATAGATTATCCACTTTTTTTGGGATACAAGTCTGATTGCCCGTAAAGCTGTATAAATTGCAAAAATTTCTGAGGTAAAAACTGAGCAATGTTTGTTTAGTGTTCTGGAAATGACGATATGATTAAAAACAACAGCTGAACCAACATGGTCACCGAATTTTGAACCATCTGTGAAAACAGTACCATATCTTTCAAATTTTTGTCTATGGTAGCAAAATTCTTGGATATAAACAGAGGGCGCAGTTGTTGACTTGGGAAGTTTGTTAAAATCATCAATGGTAAGAACGTTTCTGCTTCTCCAAGGTGGAGGCTCGTCGTGTTTGGGTAAAATATCAATGTTCTTGAGGTTAAAATTCTCTAAAAGAGGACGCATTCTATGACCAAAGGATGGAATGAAAGATACCTTTTTCTCATAGAACTGGCCAAAGATGGGTTTCATAACCCTTTCATATGAGGGATGAGAGGGATTTTGTTTTATTTTAAAGTAATATTCGAGAGAAAATCTCTCGCGTCGTAACTTCAAACATGGCTCTCCAGTAATTACATATAAGCTTTGAACCGGAGAAGTTCGAAAAGCTCCTGATGCTAGCCGAAGTCCTTGATGGTGAACTGTGTCCAGCTGCTGAACTACCGACTTTGCCGCTGAACCATAAATCACGCTACCATAGTCAAGTTTGGATAAAACCACACTCTTGTAAATTTTTAAAAGAGTTGAACTTTTACAACCCCAGGTTGTATTTGATAAAACTTTTAAAATGTTTAAAGACTGAATACATTTTTTCTTTAAATGAGAGATATGGGGACGGAAAGTTAATTTCGAGTCAAATAGAATGCCTAAAAATTTTATGACTGGCACAACCGGAATGGCTGTATCCTTTAGCAGAATTACTGGATCAGGGTGCAAGCCACGGACTTTACAGAAATGAATGCATGTTGTTTTTTGTGAAGAGAAAACGAATCCGTTTTTATCAGACCATGCTATAATAGATTTTATAGCTGTTTGCAATTGTCGTTCAATAAAAGACATGTTCATACTTGAGCAATGAATCTGAAAATCATCAAAAAATAATGACCCATGAACATAAGGTGGAAGATTATGAATAATTCCATTGATTTTTATAATAAATAAAATAACACTTAAAATACTACCTTGAGGCACTCCCTCATTTTGAATAAAATTATCAGATAAAATATCATTAATACGGACATTAAAAGTTCTTTTAAGTAAAAAATTTTGGATAAAAATAGGCAAGTTTCCGCGGAAACCCATATTGTGTAAATCATTTAAAATGCCATGTCGCCAAGCGCGATCATATGCCTTTTCCATGTCAAAGAAAATCGATACTAGATGCTTTTTTGTGATAAATGCATCTCTTATTGCCGTTTCTAAGTTTAAAATATTGTCCATAGTACTGCGGCCGTATCTGAATCCACTTTGAAATTCAGTAAGAAGCTTCTTTTTCTCCAGAACATGTATCAACCTAGCATTGATCATTCTCTCCAGAGTCTTACACAGGCAGCTAGTCAGAGCTATGGGCCTGTAGCTCGATGGATCTTCTGGATTTTTACCCGGTTTTAAGATGGGAATGACAATTGCTCTGTTCCATGCCATTGGAAATACCTGTTCATTCCAAATTCTGTTAAAAAGAATTAAAAGCAAGCCCAAAGATTTTGTACTCAAATTTTTAAGCATGTCATAATGAATACCATCAGGTCCAGGAGTAGTAGGATGCGAACTCCGTATAGCTCGTCTGAGTTCATAGAGACTAAAATCAACATTTTAAGCAAGCGATGTTAATGTATTAAAATCAATTCTCCTCTTTTCTTGTTGTTTTTTGTAGTTGATAAATGTTTGAGAGTATGAATCTCCACTGGATACATTCGCAAAAGCTGAACCTAAAGTATTAGCTATGCCTTTAGTATGAGAGACGAGTTGTCCATTGGTTTGTAAAAACGAAATTCCATGAAAAAATTTATTAGTACCTAAAATTTTCCTGACTTTCTCCCACATGCGCTTCGAAGACAAATGCCCTTGGATAGAGCCAACATATTTTTGGAAAGAGCTATTTTTACTCTGTCGACGAATTTTTCGAAAAAAAGATTTGGCACGTTTGAAGGCAATATGATTTGCTGTTGTAGGATACCTTCGAAATTTGTCCCAAGCCCTTCTCTGAGCTTTTTTAGCTGCTTTGCAATTATCATTCCACCAAGGTTTATATAACCTTGGAAGATTTCCTGGAGACTTTGGAATGGCCCTATCTGCTGCCATAAGTAGGCATTTTGTCACAGAATCTACAGCCTTATTTACATCAGGTTGTCTTATCATATCTTGAGTAAATTCGCAATGAGAGTTGAAAAGATGCCAATCAGCTTTGTCAAAGATAAAACGTATAGGTCGTTTTGGAAAATTAAAATTATTTCTTGAATATGTTAAAATAATGGGAAAATGGTCGCTATTAAAAAGATCATCCGAGACGGAGAAATTCCAGTAAGGTGCTAATGAAGGTGAGCAGATGGCAAGATCAATTGTATGAAATGTTTTAGTTGCCGGATGGAAATGGGTAAAACTAGAGTTGTTTAAAAGGCAGAGAGAATGGTCATCAAGGAGTTTTTCAACTTGGTGACCTCTAGCATTTGTGTCTACAGAACCCCAAAGGGTATTATGTCCATTAAAATCTCCAAGGATAATAAATGGAACTGGAAGTTGGTTGATGAGATTATCAAGATCTATCTGACGAATAATTTCATTAGGAGGGAGATAAATAAAGCAAACAGTAATCAGAGATTTAAGCTGGATTTGCACAGATACAACCTGCAACTGAGAATTTATATTGAGCCGTTTTGATGGGAAAATATTGGGTGTTAGAGTGACAACACCTTCAGAAGCTCGTGCATTTTGTAGATAATCTTTTCTTTCCATTTTATAGTTTTTTATTTTCGTTTCGACTGCAGGACTGCGGCATGTTTCTTGAAGCCCAAGGCAGGCCGGTGTATATTTATCTAAAATTGATTTGATATCATCAACGTGAGTACGAAAGCCGTTACAGTTCCAGGAGATTAATTGGATGGCCATTATTTGGGTTTTTTGAAAAATTTAGATTTAAAATACTCCGGTGAGATGTGAGAAGGATCGGAGTCTGCTATGTCGTCATCCATTTCACTTATAGATTCTTCAGATGGATGAATTTTAAGTTGATCCTCCTTTTCTTCCGTTTGAATTTTATTTTCTTTTGCAGGAGGTTTTGGTGTCTTTCCTTTCTGTAAATCTCTTCTTCGTTTCGGTTTCTTAGTGGCAGGAGAGGAAGTTTCTTCCCACGATCTTTTTATCGCAAGGAGTGCGAGCCAGTCACTTTTCTTAACAGTTATAGTATCTTTATCAGCTATGGGATCTACTTTTGCAGATGCTGCGGGAGTGCCATTTATTTCTTTTGGTGCTCGTTGTGAATTTTGGGGAGTGTTTGGTTCTGAAGGTGTAATTGTCGAGTTTAGGGCTGATGAATATGAGATACCGGGTTTGGGAGTTCTGTCGTTTACTATTTTTCGAGCTTCTGGAAATGATACATTTCTTGCGACTTTAACTGTTTGGATTTCTTTTTCTTCTTTATAGCGCGGGCATGACCGGAAATAGGCTGGATGATCACCTTCACAGTTGTAACGTTTTGCTGTCGTAGAACTGCAGTTTTTACTATTGTGATCCGGGAGAGAACATCGAGCACAAATCTTTGTCTCCCCGGCAAGCTGTAATGGTGTGTCCGAATTTTTGGCATTTGAAGCAACGGAGAGGATCAGGTATGTATGGTTTAACTGGACAGTTTATATATGTTATTTTCACAGATTTCGGCAAATTTGGTGTATTAAACGTAAGTATGAGATGCTTGGTGGGGATAATTTGATTATTTCTTTTAATTGTGATCCTGCGAACTGCTATTACTTTTTGGTCCTTAAGGCAATCTAAGATGTCCTCTTCTAGGTCTCTCTGGAATTCTCTTTCTGATATAACGCCTCTGGAATGATTAAGAGAACGATGAACGGCAACGGTGACTTCGAATTCTCCTATCTTTCTGATCTGTGCAATATTTTCAGACTGTTGCTTGTTTTTTACTTCTATAAGAAGGAGTCCGTTGTTTAGCTTTTTGATATTTGAAACTTCTCCAATGAGACCAGTTATCGTCTTGTATATTACAATGGGCGAAACGAATTTGAAACTACCTTTATCAGAAGAAATCACAAAAAATTTGGGGAAAGCATTACTGTGGTTAGATACATTAGAAGCCATGCGATATTGAGAATTATTCAGGCCCGACGGCATCGCCCACCACGGAGCCCAACAAGGGATGGTAGTTACCGGCTCTGGATATACCCAGCCTCGGCACTTGCCATGATGCTAGCCGGAACCTATACGCTGGGAGTCACCTCCGGGGACAGTGACCACCCTTAACGCCAAGCCCAAGGAGTGACCCCTTCGCTTGATCCCCTTGAGCAGACCAGCCATGCGACTGGCATACCAGCCGACTGATACACCGGGGACCGAAATTTACCTCCCGTCTAATGGGTCGCCACGCACGGTCAACACGTGGGGGTAATTTGCTGTCCATGAGAAGCAATAAGCAAACAGAGCGGCAACTGCTTCTCATGGAGAGCCCCCTCGCCTACCCTCGAGGGAAAGAAAAAAAGCAATAAACTCAAGGGGAGGAAAAACGGAAGGAGACAAGACACTAGGGTACCTCGGGGTCGTGAATCCCGTCACACCTGAAGAAGTTGTGCCCCTGAGGGGAGGCCAACGTTAAAATCAGGGAGTAGCAGTTTCATGCGACTCTGTTAAAGATATCCAATCCATTATTTCAAGACTTGATGGAGATAATTCAGCAAAGGAAAAAGTTTCTCATAAAATGCCGGGAAAACGCCACCCAAGCATCATTTTATATGACCTTCCAAATACCATCACTGACCAGGAAGTGCAGGAGGCCCTTAGAACTTACACAGAAGATGGAGAAAACCTCCGTACTCGATTCAAATTGAAAGGCAGGAAGCCAGACACGTCCCACTGGGTCATGGAGGCTCCTCGCCAGCATTTCCTCCAATTAAAGAGATTTAGGAAGATTGCAGTAAACTGGAATATGTTCCAAATTAAGGAATTCTTCCACGTGAAAAGGTGTCAGTTTTGCCAGGCGTTCAGTCATACGAGACAAAACTGCAAGTACACTGTTCCAAACTGCGGAATTTGCGCAGACCGCCACAGTACCTCATACTGCAGAAGCAATTTTCAACTCTGCATTAATTGCGAAGAGAGTAACAGAAACAGCGGTACAAATCACAACATCAGACATAGGGCAACAGACCTCAGCTGCCCATGCTACAAGAAAGAAATTAAAGCCTATAAGAAGACTAGGGATTACTTATGAGCATAGCTACCCCTCCAATCTCTTTTAATAAAGTCTCTTCTACTTGCCTCAAAACCCTTAAAGTCCTCCAAATCAACCTGGGAAGAACTAAAGCTGCAAACGAAGCTCTTCATCCCACTTCAGATAAACTTCAATCAGATCTGCTCCTTTTACAAGAACCATACATCTACGATAGCGAAATTAAAGGTATCCAACAATCTTGGAACATCTTCAATTCGATTTCAAACAAAGCAGCAGTCATAATTCCCAGCAGACAACTTCATGCAGCCTTGATGTCCTGCAAGAAAAACACGGTTGCAGTCAAAATTCAAACAGGACAGCAACCGACTACTTTCATTTCGGCCTACTCTCCATATTCTAATATACAAGAAACACTGCTGGAGTTTTGAGTTTGAGTTTGTTTTTATGGCGCAAGAGCCATAGATTTGACCATGCTGCGCCAAACTATATAGAGATTCGTCAAAAGAAAAATATGCAATTAATATTTAAAAAAACAATGGTAAGAAAAACAAAAAGGAGCGCTGTTTAAATATGTGGATAAAAACCAATTGACCGCAAAAAAGCAAAAAGGTTCACATGTGGAGTCTTGCCAAGTAAAAGAGATACATCAACAGAATTCGTTTTAATAAATTTTAACCGTTGGGAGTTAAAATTCGGACATTCAGAGAGTATGTGTTTAACCGACATGCTACAGTCGAGTTGCATTGAGAGCACATTGGTGTCTGTTCTATGAACAGTAGATGGCGATGGGTATATCGAGTGTGACCCACTCGTAGTCTGGTGAGGAGCGTATCCGCTTTCCTGGTCGTTAGAGAAGGCCAAGGATGCACGTGTGGTTTAACAGAGTGAAGCTTGTTATCCGTCTCCGTGTCCCACTGTCTCTGCCATTTTGTATAAAAGAGTAATTTAGAATATTTCGTAAAATCAGTCAAAGGAATACTAGAATTCGTTGGAGCAGTTGCCAATTTGGCGGCCTTGTCCGCTTTCTCATTGCCCACAATCCCAACATGAGATGGCACCCAACACAAAATATTAAAATCGCGTGATGCAAGCTTATTTAAAAGATGCAAGACATTTAAAACTAGAGGATGGTGGCGAGAATGCATATAAAATGATTTAAGAGAGTCTAAAACACTGAGTGAATCCGTGTAGATGATAAACTTTCTTTCCAGGCAATCGGAAATTTTCTCCAAAGCAAGTAAAACAGCAGCTGTCTCTGCCGTGAAAACTGAACAAGATGAATGAAGTTTAACAGAAAAAGTTGTGTTTGGGAATACAACGGCAAATGAAACATGATCAGCTGATTTTGAACCGTCCGTATATATTGCAATAAAATCATCATATTCCTGTCTATGTTCAATGAAAATCTGTTGATAAATGATATCAGCCGTATCGGATTTGATAAAAGTTTGAAAAGGATTTAAAAATTGCACCACAGGAATTCCCCAAGGAGGAAAATTAGTTTTCGGCTGCGGGGTTACATGCAGGTAAAGTAAATTGAAGTCAGAAAGAATGTCATGAACTCTTGTGAAAAACACGGGTATGAAAGATTTTCTGGCATCCTGTAATCGAAGAAGAAATGGGCGAAGTTTAAAATCATGAAATGGATGATTCGTATTCGATTGAATTCTAAAATAATAATGCAGTGACAACAGTTTTTTTTTCAGTTCAAGGGCCGGTTCGTAACAATCAACATAGAGGCTTTTCACAGGGGATGTTCTGAAAGCTCCCGAACACAGACGGAGAGCTATATGGTGAACGGGATCCAGTTTCTTTTCCTGGCAGAACCATAAATTGTACAACCATACTCAAGATTGGAGAGTACTGTAGCCCTATTTATTTTTAGCATTGAAACTCGATCAGCTCCCCAAGCTGTCGTTGATAACACTTTTAAAATATTTAAGGCACTTTCACATTTTTCCGTAACTGCTTTACGTGGGAGAGAAATGAGAGTTTTTTGTCAAAAATTACGCCTAAAAATCTTATTTCATTGACAAATTGGATGTATTCACCATATAGTTTGATTTCTGGGTCAAGATGTAAGTTCCGTTTTCGGCAAAAATGTACGCCAGCTGCTTTAGATGTTGAGATGGTAAAACCATTACTGTTGCACCATTGTGTTATATTATTTACGGCAGTTTGTAATTGTCTTTGAATAAAATTCATATTTGTCCCTGTACAAGAAATGTACAGGTCGTCAACATATTAATAACCTCTCACAGAAGTTGGCAATTGTTTTAAAATATTGTTAATTTTTAAAATAAAAAGAGTGACACTTAAACCGTTACCTTGAGGAACACCTTCTTGGATAAAAAAAGTCAGAAAACTCAGATTCCACTTTGACTCGGAATTTCCGGAGTTTTAAAAAATTTTTAATAAAAATGGGTAGGTTTCCCCTCAAACCCAGATCATGTAAATCTTTTAAAATTCCGTACCTACAGGTCCGGTCGTAAGCCTTTTCAATGTCAAAAAAGATTCCGACCAAATGCTTTCTCTGTAAAAATGCGATTCGAACGTCTGTTTCAAGAGCAAGCAGGTTGTCAATAGTGCTCCGACCCTTTCGGAACCCACTCTGGAATGGGTGAAGATATTTGCCTCCAAGTAATATACGAGCCTGCGATTAATCATTTTTTCGAGTAACATGCAAATACAACAGGTCAAAGCAATCGGACGGTAATTTGATGGATTCTTTGGGTCCTTACCTGGTTTCAATAAAGGAATTATTATAGCCTGCTGCCATTGAGTAGGAAAATATTGCTCTTGCCAGATACGGTTGTAGAAATTTAATAAAGCGTCCTGTGATTCAGTAGTTAGGTGTTTAATCATAAAATATGTAATGCTGTCTGTACCAGGAGAAGAATCCTGTACAGAGGCAAGACACGACTGGAATTCCAGGAATGAAAAATAACTGTTAAGAAAAATTGGTCCGGGAATTAAAATTTAATTTTTGTTTTTCTGTATTAAGTATGTGCTTCAAAACCTGTTCAGGGTAATTTTGGCTACTAGATGTATGAGCTAATGTCGAGGCTATTGAATCGACTATTCACTTCAAGGATGAAATTGTTTGACCATTATGTATTAAAACTGAAATAGCATTACTATTGAAAACACCTGAAGCCTTTTTAACTTTCGTCCACAGATGACGACTTGGAATTGTTGAAGTGATGGACGAGATAAATTTTCGCCACGAAGCCCTGCGACTGCGTCGCTGGATTCTTCTGGATTCTGCTCTCGTTTTTTTGAAATTTATGAAGTTTTTGGTTGTGGGGTACCTGCGAAATATATTCCAAGCTTTCCTTTGTTTTTTGTAGGCCTGCTTACAATCCGCATTCCACCAGGGTTTGCTCTGTTTCCTCGGCTTTCCCAGTGTTTTGGGAATGGAATTATCTGCAGCCTCAATTATGGTGTTAACAATATAGCTCAGTGCTTGTTCGATGGAAGAGGATTTAATTGTGTCTGAGTTAATGTTGGTTGGTTGGTTGGTTTGGGATTTATTGGCGCAAGAGCCAAATTTGGCCATGCTGCGCCAAACGTACGGTGAAAGTACAGCATATTGTGGGATATAAAATCATGATTATGGCGCTAAAATATTCGTTTCAAATGAAAAAGGGTTGCGAGTTAATGTTGGAGAGAGAGGTGAACTTTTCCCAATTTGCGGCATTTAAAATATATTTGGGTGGACGGTAAGAATTGGCTGGATTGTGTCTATTATCCGTGACGATTAAAGGAAAGTGGTCACTCTTGTATAGATCGTTATCAACAATCAAATTCAAAAAAGGTAAAAGGGATGGAGAAGAAATTGCGAGATCTACTGAGTGAAAGGTGCGGGTTGGTAAGTGAAAATGTGTCTTTTCATCAGAATTTAAGAGGCATAAATTGTGGTCTGCAAGAAACTGTTCGATTTGAAGGCCACGAGAGTTGGAATCAGTACTGCCCCAAAAGGGACTATGGCCGTTTAGGTCGCCCAAAATAATAAATGGAGAAGGAAGTTGAGAAATTAGATTGTTGAGGTCTGTTTGACTAATACGTTCACTGGGAGGCAAGTAGAGACTGCAGACAGTTACCAAGGATTGCATCTGAATGCGTATAGCAACAGCTTGAAGGTTAGTGTTCAGGTTTAAAGACATGGACGGAATATGAGAAGCTGCAAGAAGTGCGACGCCGCCAGAAGCGCGATCTTGAATATGGTGTTTACTGAAAATTTCATAATTGTGGATATATCTGTTTTGAGATAAGTTTCCTGAAGTGCAATACAGGCGGGGTTGTGTTTATTTATAATATCTTTCAGTTCTGAAGATTTATTCATAAAGCCTCGTCAGTTCCATGAGATGAAGGTAGCCATGAAAAAAGGGACGAAACAAAAAAGGGACCACACAAAGCACAGGCGGCTAGGAGGAAAGCGGGAGGTCATCGACCTCACTAGTCGACATGTCCGATTCTTCAGATGGATGGACTTTGAGAGTGTCGCTGTCATCGTCAATATTATTTTGCTTAAACGAATCTTTTAAGAAATCTTCTCTGGAGAGCGGACCATCTCCAAGAGAAGATTGGTCTCTCTTCGCGGCAAGTATGTGCGCACGTTTTTCTTCCTTTGATTCTTTGGCTTGCGCCAACTGATTTGATTTTTTTGTTGATTTTTTGTGGTCACGGGATTTTTTAATCTTAGTCTTTTCAGAAATGGAACTGTTTTTCAATGATGAATATGTATTAGGTGTAGCTGGAGAAGTAGTAGATGCTAGTGGTATGTTTAATAAATTTCTTTTGTGGGAGGTAGAGCAGTACTTTTCTCAAAATCTGTACTTTTAACTATTGGACAAGCTAATGTTGGTTGAGGTATTAGTATAGGAGTTGGATTTGAAGGAGTCTGAGATATGGAAGAGGAGCGAGACATCTCCTCCCATGATTTTTTTATGGTAAGAAGTGCCAGCCAGTCGGATTTTTTTTATTGTTACTGTGTCGTTTTTATCAGATGGATTTACTATTGTTGGTGCAACAGATGTATTGCTTACGACAGTGGGTTTTTTAAAATTCTCACGGTGGCCCCACTTACCCAAAAAAGGGTGTAAAGAGAAAAAGGCCACCGGAGAGGTTTATTGAGACTTTAAAAAAAATGGTACATACTGTGCCAACAGAGGCAGAACTTGTATTAATAAATAAAGGGTGCAGGACACAATATGAACTCCACAAACTTTGCCAATAATTGCAGTATTTTGATCCAACAGTGGCACAATCAGAGAACTATAAAAACCTGGGAGCCAATACAGGAAGGTGCTGGACACAAATATAAATAAAGGATTGACAGAGAAAGGCAATATTGATAAAAAATATACATAGAAAGCAACTCTTTCACGTAGTACGAGAGCAGAATATGTAAAAGCACACCACACACACACAAAAGACACAAAAACACACACAAACAACAATAAATTTTAAAAGACACAATGTTATGCAGAAATATATGTGTAAAAATAAAATTTAAATATAAAAGAGCAACAGGAGTAAAAGGTCAGAGATAAAAAATTAGATAAAAGGATAAAACCACACCAGGGACCAAGTGCAGATCTGCCCGGGAGACACACCCCATATAAATAAATGTCCCGTAAAGATAATCCAGAATCGCCAGCAGTAGAAAACAGTTGCCAGACCGGAAAAGGACCAGGATACATGGGCAAAAACCGAAAGATAAATTAAAGGGATTTATGGGAGAGCGGTATTAAAATTCTAAAATAGTATATACAAGCAAGTAAAATACAATTAAAACATTAAAAATTTATATGAAGTGAAAGCTAAAATCCAATGAAATGAGAAAAATATGCAAAATAAAAAGAAAAGGACAACGGATGGAATAAGGTGAAGTCCGGGAATAACGGAGTGGCCTTCACGCCTTGGGTGGCCCTACCGGGAGAATACACTCCCGACGTACTTCACCCACTCCTCCCGGACGCACCCCCCAACCCAGGGTAAAATCCAACCGTGACCAACCAAAAAATTTATGAATAGAATGAGACAGGTCATGAAAGACCAATAAAAATTTAAAAATATGAAATGCAAAAGGTCGGCAAGAGTTAATTAAGGTCTAATAAAAAGCACCAAATCTGACACAGCCAGAAAGTCAAGTATTTAAATAACAACAAATATTATAAACAGACATAAAATTCACTCGAAGGAGAGACATCTAAAAAGACCGTGCAATCAAATGTAGAGTAAAAGCGGAAACATTCCGCAACGGTCAAAGTCAAAAGAACAAATTAAAAAGACCAGCAAAAAACAAACACAGAAAAAAAAACACTAAGAAGACCTGTCCCGGGTCAGTGAGTCGCAAATCCCCGCACTAACCCTAAAAGCCTCACTGATTTTGGTGACAGCCTGCCTGTTGTGTAGAAGATTGCGGAACCAGGCTTTGTTATGTGCATCTGCAGGTCTGCAGAGATGAAAGTCTTTGGTGAGCGAACACGAAAAAACATAATGGTCCGCGTCGCCCACCTCTCCGCAGATGCACAAGCTAAAAGCTTGAAGCGGTTAAGATAAAAAGGAAAAGGACCATGCCCACATAAAAAGAAGATTAAAAATTTATTTGTGATTAAAAAGTTAAAATCTGCTTTATCAATAAAATCTCTGGCTCTCGCCCCCGAGGCTGAGTTATAATTCATAAAATAATCGTTCCATTCGCTTAAGATTTGTTGTTTGAGGGTTCGTCTTAAAAATGAGAGAGGGGCGGGGATGAAGTTTTCAACCCCCGAAATAATTGCTGACTTGGCTTGCTGGTCGGCCCATTCGTTCCCTGGGATGCCGACATGGGCTTTAACCCAGGAAAGGCCGACCAAATGTTTAGCCTTAAAAATGTCTTGTTTAACTGTATAGACGAACCCTGATCTGGAGTTGGCACTCTGAATAGCAAGAATAGAAGATAGGCTGTCTGTATGAATGTTAATTTTAGAGTTGTTCTGGAGGGCCCAATTGCAAGCAAAATGGATCGCCTCCAGTTCAGCCTGGAATACAGAGTTGCAACTGTTTAATTTGAAAAGAAAATTAGAAATATTGTTGTCTTGTTGAAAAATGCACACGGCGAGCTCAGTCTCGTTATCGATTCTGGACCCGTCCGTGTACACCTCAAATTCAGCATCCTGTATAGTAGATGGCAGAATAATAGTTTTCTGTTCTGACGGGGTATTTTTGATATTGACATTAGAATCCAGAGGAATATTGTTGACAATATGATTGAATATCGGAGAGTGCCGAACCCAGATCTGGAACTTACAAAACTCAGCCTTTGCAGTGATGTGAAGGGGCGGGATGCCAGTGAGAACATTAAGAACATTAGTGGATGTAGTCTTATAGGCCACCCTCGTGAAGCGTAGCAAAAATACTCTTTGAAAGGTCAGTAGACCGAGAAATATGGTGTTTAATGGGGGCTCCTACCTATAGCTCCGTATAGGAGGCCTTCTCAATAACAGTAAAATACCAGACACAAAATATTTCTATTCATGCTCAGTCTGACTTAATGACTAGTAAAATTTCAAGTGGACTTAAAATTTTATTGTGTAATTGAAGAGATATTGAACTTGGAATCCATATGTAAACTTATTGTCAGAACCATACCAGGAATTTTAAGGCTGTCACTAGTTTTAATAGAATGATTATTGATTTTTTTAAAGAAGTGGGCTTACGATTTAGGGGTAGTGGAATTTCTTTTTGGAAAATTTTTCGAGGAAGGGGGAAAGCAGCCTCCCTGAAAACCAACGCCTGGCATTTGTGAACAGAGGTAAGAAAGTTTCAGTTCCTGAAGATGATCTGAGCAATTTCTAAGCCAGGGCAATATTGGTGTTAGCCTTCAAGGTTCTCTGTGCGTTTATATTTCCACTAATAATTAATGCCAAGGTCGTCGGCAAACACCCGAGCTGGATTAATAAAGCTAAAAGCGGAATTTGTTGCCGAGACCGCCACAGTACCTCATGTGCGGGAATGATTTTCAACTAGTTGCAGAGGAGAACTGGGAACAGACACAGTCTAATCCACAAACATGCTTTCAGACCATAAGACAGCGTAGACCTCGGCTGCTACATGCCTACAAAGGAAAGAACCAAGCCTATGGAAGACTGGATTACTCATGAACAGCTACCCCTAATCTCTAATGGATCTCTTCTGCTCTCAAGGCATAGTCCCTCCCATCAGCCTGGGAAGACTAAAGCTGCAAGACAGCTCTTCATCCCATTCAGATAAACTTCAATCAGATCTGCTCCTTTTACAGGAACATAGCATCTATCGATAGCCAAATTAAAGGTATCCACATCTTGGAACATCTTAATTCGTTCAAACAAAGGCAGCGTCACTATTCCCAGCAGAAACTACTATGCAGCCTTGATCTCCGCAAGAAAAAACACGGTGCAGTCAAAATTCAAACAAGGACGGCAACCGACTGCTTTTCCTCATTTCGGCCTGCCTCCTCTCCATGTTCTGATAATACAAGAGCACAGATCGAAATGATTTCGTCTCTTCCAGATGTTGTTAGGGACAGTTAATACCCTTGGAATACAGTGTGGACTCAGGACTGTAGATGAGTTTCGTTCTTTATAACAATCTTTTTGTTAACAATGGTTCGGATCAAT